>MU675076.1:4095-73966 GCA_026770625.1 Nicotiana glauca
AACAAAAAGAAGAGGGAAGTGAAAAGGCTTGGTCTTAAATTCAAATTGGCCAAACATTTGAAAAGCCTAAAATATTTTCCCCCCAAAACCTTCCCCAAAATATTTTCCCCCCAAAACTTTCCCCAAAATATTTTTCCCCCAAAACTACTCCCTACCCCATCACTATAAATACACACACAATACACAATACAAAGACACACATTGAATAAGAGGAGGGGAGACGCCTGAAATTTTTGGCAACCGCTACAGTAAAAATAGGGAGCCATTTTGAAAAGCAATTGAAAAATTAAAAAAAAAAACCAATGCCTGAAAAACGAAAAGCAGCGCCGCTGCCAGCTTCCGACCTCTAAGCGACCACCCTCAACACACCCTATTCAAGTCATCTTCCTCCTCCATCGTTACTGCTACTAACTAAGAAAGACCATAGCCCCTATCCTTCTCCTTCAACTTCGAAACCTTCGTCGACCACTCCTAAGCTTGCCGGAAAACGAACCAACATCCACACACACACATACACATAGGGAGGGAACAAGAGTGAAAAGATGAACTGTTTTTCTCATCTCTAATCTATACGGAGGAAACGGACAGAAACAGTGGCGAGATGGAGTTTCATTTGAGTTAAGGTGGATTCCGATTCGAGTTTCCTTCGAGGTTCGATTTGAGATCGTTGTTCTCTGTTCCGGTCTGAGGTTCGAGCTGTAATTCTTTCATGCACATGTGTTAGTCGTAAACTGCAGTCTATTATTCTTATGTAGCTCTCTTCGGATCTCTCTATCATTTGGTTCCGTTGTGTTCATGACAGTAAAATGATTTTCACAAATATTTGCTGTATGGATTTTATGATGAACATGACTATTAGATAAATATTTGTTTGTTATTTAGATAGTAGCTGGCTTGACCCGAAGATTGGGAGGAAGGGATAGTTACTTTCATGGCTAACGCCACACTGTTTCACTTATCGAAAATGAAGGTGTTTGTTGGCGGACAAAAATGGAAAGTGTGTGTGCATTCATGCATGGTTAGAATTGAGAATATGATTTGAGAGGGTTAACAAATTAATAAACTAGGAAATAAGGATAATTTGTGTATTTTGTCCAGTTATATTTTTCTTTCCATTAGTGTTCTGCGCGTTGTTTATTGACTTTGGGTTAAAATGGCTTGATTGAATTATTTTAAATAATTGTCATAGCTACGGGTACGGTTCTCGTAACGTAGTTATGATGCTTAGTTTTTTTTATATAAATAGGAGTAATAAAGAAATAATTCGAGGTGCGCCGTGCCAAACAAAATTGATAATTGCATGGCCTTCGTTTTAATTAATCTTGCTTATCCTTAGGACTCGAGGCGTGCCATTTAGCAAATTTCATGGCCCTCGCAAAGTGCAATCGCGTAGTTGATTTAGGCACGTGTTTAATAATATTACTTTCCTAAATTCGAGTGCACATTTATGTGACCCAAATCCAAATCTCAACGGAGTCGAAATGTGTTGACAACCACGGGTGTACTGGTACGGCGTGGTTCGAGATGCATTTTCACGACGTTGTAATTCTTGTAAAAATAAATAAATAGAATAAAAGCAGGTTATTAATAAAAGTCACATAAGTTAGAACATGTCTTCAAATCAGATAAAATCAAATACAACAGTTGAGCGGCCGTGCTAGAACCACGGAATCCAGGAATGCCTAACACCTTCTCCCGGGTTAACAGAATTCCTTATCCGGATTTCTGGTTCGCGGACTGTTAACAGAGTCATATTTTCCTCGGTTCGGGATTCAACCGGTGACTTGGGACACCATTAAATTTCCAAGTGGCGGCTCTGAATAAATAAAATAAATCCCGTTCCGACTGTCCTTTAATTGGAAAAACTCCTTTACGCCCTTCACGGGGTGTATTAAAACACGTAAAAGGAGGTGTGACTACTACTATTAAAAGCATTCAAGGAAATTAGGGCCCCAAGATCAAGTCCAAACCCAAACAAGAGGATCTTCCTTATTGAATACCCCTGAATTCAAGTTTGTTACTTAACTTGAAAAGCCCAAAACCTGCATTACAAATTTAAACCCCTAGCCTTAATTAAGGCTTTCATAACATTGGGTCTCGAAATTGGCCCAAGAAGAAGGAGAATTTCAATCAGCTTTATAGAGGGGCTGTCTAACGTTGGGCTTCTTAAAAATAGGCCCATTTGGAGGTGTTCCCAGCAATCCACAATTCAACACAATGCCCTAGTTCAAACGTTGGTAAATTTTGGGCTTATTATTATGCAACTGGGCTTAATTTTTTACTGATTTTAACTTGGACCTGCTAATAGTTTGCATAAGTGACTGAAATGGTCATTCGAATCAGAGTGTGCTAATCTTCAAACTCGATACACATATAGAAATATAGATTCCATAAATCACATGAACTTGACCCAATGACACGCAGGAAATGTTAAAAAATTTATAAATCAATTTTTGCAATTAGCTTCAGCTAGTGACAGCGATTTTGTATTTGATGTACTGATTTTACTTTAGATCTCTATAATACTAAATTTAAAACGTAATTAGGCTTAGTAATTTCAGTAAAATAAAACAATTCAACACCCAACCAAATCAAACTGCATGCTGATTTTTAACTTCAAATCTCATACACATTCACTCACTCACATACTGATGAACTAATCATGTTGATTCCTGGATTCTAACAGCAATTAAACTTCATTTATTACCAAGGATTGGAAACTGGGAATATCTACTAAAATTTTACTAAATTAACGTGAATTTAAATGCTGAATGTGTCTATCACACAGTCCAATTATACAGTCCTTTGAAAGTTTAGCTCATATAACTCTCAAATCCTAACTAAATACAGTCGTTTGAATTAACAGATGGTGAGCAAATTACAGCCATATATAAACATGCTAGGCATCCAAATCAAAGCAAAACAATAGGAAGAAAATTTAAAAGTATGACATGAACATTTCAGCACTATCTTCAAATCTGGTCATACATTGGGATTCAATCTTCAAATAACATTTGAGACCAAAAATGTACCTGGAATTTGAATAGAAAATAGAAAATGAGGGTCAGCTAGGCAGCGGCAACACACAGTAGCAGTAAAACCAATTTAAAGCCCAGGAAATGGTATCCAATAACCACAGAAATAATTTTAGGCAGATAAACACCAGTAAAGAACCCAAAACCAGCTTGAATGAACCAAATTCAACTCAAAAATAACTCAAGGAATCTCTGAAACCTCAGATACTAAGATCACAAGGAAAACTTAAGCCATTATCGACTCTAGATAAGCTGAAGATTGAATTGAGAACTTGGAACTTCAAAAATCACCCTATAGGTTCAATAGAATAGTAATTTTTCTAAATTTAATCGCCTGAATTTTCAGTATCTTTTTCAGTACTCAGAACCTTTCTAGGATTTTAATTCTATGAAACTAGGATTGGAAAACTGTCACGACCCAATTTCCAAACCCGATCGTGATGGCGCCTCTCGTGAAGACAAGGCCAGCCAACAGAACAACGACGCCTCTTTCAAAATTATTAAACATAAATGAATAGATAAATACAACTTAATGACAATAATAATTGATATCTACAACCCAACACAGCCTGATTGGGGTGTCACAAGTCACGAGCATCTAAAGAAATCTGAACACAACTACAGGGCCAATAATATACAAAATAAGATTTAGAATCAAAAGACGAAGTTCGGTGCCGTGAACGCTAGCGATCACCTTGCTCAACTACAGTATAATTCCTTCAATCAGCTATTAACCCGCTTCCGGGTGAACAATACCTGCAACTTCACGCGAGGTGCAAGGAGTAAAGTGAGTACTCCAACTCAATTAGTAATAAAAGTAAATAATAACTGAGTGGTAAGAAAACACAAAAAGCACTCCATCATGCTATACGGGGCAGTGCAAATCTTTGAGAAAACAGTAAAACCGTGAAATCCTTTAGAAAATATCTGGGCTCAGTTAAAACTTCCTTTAAAAATATTCTTTCCAAAAGTTAAGCAAACAAATACGAAGACAGATGGTGCAAATCAGCACATAAGTCAGCCCCTCGGGCACAGCACTCCACTAACAATTAACACCAGGGTATCTGGTAAACAGTGCAGGAAGTAGCATGGATGCCAATGAAATGAGAGTGATGAATGTCATGACACGTAGTACAAATAGGAACCAATGCATGAATGCAATGCAATGCATATGACTGCTGCGGCATGCAGCCCGATCCATTTAGGTACCCCGCGCTTACTGTGGGGAATCAGACTCTGGAGGGGCTCCTACAGCCCAAGCGCAATATCAATATCACACCGCTGCGGCGTGCAGCCCGAGCCGTCCATATATCCAGAATTCACTATAATGCTGCTGCGGCACGCAGCTCAATCCATGCTCAGTCCAAAAATGCACATAAGTCCCTTGAACAATAATAAAATAGCAGTTCTCAGCTTAAAACGTCGCTAAAATATCATTTAAGTTTTCAAATCATGAAAAAAATGGTTGAATTTGCAAAACAGTATTAAAACCCTGGACCGAGATCAAATAACATGCAAAGTAATGCAAAATCAGTGATATCAATCCCTGAAGGATTCAAATAATCGGCACAAAGCCGAAAACATGGAAATCAGCCCAAATCATGATGATAACAAGTAGTTTATGTCAAATACGTAGTAATTTCATCAATCGGGATGGACCAAGTCACAATCCCCAATGGTGCTCCACCCCACGCTCGCTATCTGGCATGCAAGTCACCTCAATACAGCACTATGATGTGCAAATCCGGGGTTTCAAACCCTCAGGATATCGTTTACAAGTATTACTCGCCTCGAACCGGCAAAATATCAAGCTCGCGACGCCTTTGCCCCTCAATTTGGCCTCCTCGCGCGCCGAATCTAACCAAAATCAGAGCGAATACATCACACTATGCCAAGGGAACAATACCCAATCGAAAACAATCAAAATATAGCAAAAATCTCGAAACTAGCAAAACGAGAGCCCCGGGCCCACTTCTCCAAAAAAATACAAAACTCACATTACCGGATTCCTCATCTCGTCACGAGTCTATACATAACAAATTTACCAAAATCGGAGTCCATTTGACCCTCCAAATTCCATTTTTAACTTATAATTTCTCAAGCCCCAACTTACCCCATGTTTGATGAATTTCCACGAATTTACATGTTATTTCTACCATAAACTTGAATAATTAGGCCAAGGGACTTACTTCCAATCGATTCCCAGTCAAGACTCTCAAAATCCTCGCCCAATGCTCTCAAGGTCGCTCAACAATGGAGGAAAAATGGTTGAACTCGCGGATGAAATGTCCAATAAAAACCCTTCTGCAACCAGTCGACTTTCGCTTCTGCGATCCCCCTTCTTCTAAGGCGAGACCTCTTCTACAACCAATTTCCCGCTTTTGCGGATTTTCATTTAAAATTCCAGTTGCGCTTTTGCAGCTCAAATTCTGCTTCTGCGGAACTCCCTCTTAAGACCCAAACCGTTTCTGCGGTTAATCGTCCGCTCCTGCGGACCCGCTGATGCGAACCTCATTCCGCTTCTGCGTAACCACCCTACCGGACCACGAACCGCTTTTACGACCTATAACTCGCTTCTGCGGAACCGCTTCTGCGGCCCATTTCCGCAGAAGCGAAAATACCTGATACCAGCAATATGAACCTGCAACAAACTTCAAGAACTCTCCGTTCAACCACCCGAACTCACCCCGAGGCCCCTGGGACCTCGACCAAAAGCACCAACATGTCTTAAAACATTACCCAAACTTGTTCCAATCATCACAACACATCAGCCAACACTAAAATAATCAATTCTCGTCGGATTCAAGCCTAAGTTCTTCAAAAACTTCCAAAACATGCATTCGATCAAAAACCCGACCAAACGATATCCGAATGACCTGAAAATTTGCACACATATCCAAAATCACCCGAAAAAGCTACAGCAACTCTCGAAATTCCATTCTGACCCTCGAATCAAAATCTCACCCATCAACCGAAATTTGCCAAAATACTAACTTCGCCAATTCAAGTCTAATTCTACACCCGACCTCCAAAATCAACTTCGATCACACTTCTAAGTCACAAATCACTTTCCGAAGCTAACCGAATCACCGAAAATCACATCCGAGCCTTCTAACTCATAAGTCAACGTCCGGTTGATTTTTCCAACTTAAGCCTTCCTTAAAGAGACTAAGTATCTCATTTCTTATCAAAACCAATCCAAATCAACTCTAACACACCACATACCGATAACGAAACATGAAGAAGCATAAAATGGGGGAAACGGAGCAGTAACACATGACACGATGGGTTGGGTCATCACATCCTCCCCAACTTAAACAAACGCTCGTCCTCGAGTGTACCCAGAGTTGTACTAGAAGCAACCCAATAGCTGAATGACCTTACCAAGCATATACCTGGGCTGATCCCTCATCACCCTATCTTGCATAGATCCAATAACACAATATAGCTGAAAATTCACGGTCCATCTAAACCATAAACCGTAGGACCGCATAGCACTTTCTGAAATCATACACAAGATCAGAACCTCACATCTATACTCAGAATGAGTCCGGACCAGCCGTAATAACCTATACTTGCAACCTCCGTGAAATCACATGATATACCACATAATCCAAGCACTCGAAACGATAACTTCTATTCACAGTAGTTACCCACAACAACCAAATACCGATAGAAAACCTCTTATTTAGCTAAAGTCTTATTCCATCACTTTCATATACTGCCAACGATAAATAAAACACGCGATAAACCGTAACCATTACTCAAGTCACCCATACATGAAGCCACTTCCTTGTTGACTAATACTACAATAGATTTCCGGGTCAAACCTTGATATTAACCCTCTAACAAGCTGAAATCACATCTGTTCGCATTCATTAATGACTCCAACGATCACCTCGAATTCAACACACCACCCTGGTGATACGACACCTCAATACAGGCCTAAGCCACAACTTGCATAATGTACGCACCATTAAGGAACGGTCTGAACTTACTCAAATTAGGATAAATGACTCAAACGGAAGAGTTGTACCTCAAGCTCATCAATACCGTTACAACACAAAGCTGAGACCCCATCTCACATCATAGAAATAGAGTACCTGAATCCTCCTCGAAAGGTCACAACTTCACGTGGCCTCACCACAACGCGCGATCCTAGCCAAACACTGTTACACATGAAGCACCTCAAGTCACCATGCTCAAAATAGACAGCCACACACAAATTAATTTCTGAAACCAAGCAATCCATTACACCCATGGTGAAACAAATAACACGCGACATGCAACCTGATAGGCCATATCCAATACTCCATACACCAAGCAACACTCAATTACTCTTCCCGCTCGACTTCTTTTTTGAATCCTTAATAGAACCGCACCACATGTGCCCATATCCAACAAATCATAACGTCTCACAGCACAGAAAAGCAACTCACAGATCTTCTTAGATAACTAACAAGCTCAATACGATAGGATCAGCCTATCCCTCAACAATACAACTCGAGACTAACCAAGCTAACTCAAGCTAAATACGTAGCCACATTGGCCTGCCAACGAACTCAATACCAAGAAGCCTGAAGCTGCTTCTCCGACTACTATAACTCCTGCCAGAGTCGTACGATACGGTGCCCGGCGCCAAATAAATACTGAAATCCACAATCTCGCCCGGAGACATGCCCGGCCATAAGAAACGCATCCGAAAAAGTCCCTCAATACCGAAACTGAATTAATAGTAGAAACCTCTGCACTGACATCCGCCACGAAGGCCCAATTAAGAAAAGCAATCCTTTCCAACCGTCCGCTGGTCTTGGAATGCAGCCACTCTGCTAGAACATAATCCGATGCACTCCGCCACACAACCTATGGCATTTTTTGACATAACCCATAGCACAATAGTCTAGAATAACCCAACACTGAGACAACCAGTCTACAACCCAATATCATATCCAGAATCTAATATACCAAGCAAAGAAAGATCCACTCGGGCTTCCAAATCCCAATAGCCGCTAGCGGTACCAATACACACGATCCACAACCGCTACACGGTCTGAACCAGAGAACTCCCAGTCCCCAACTCCATATAGCACACGAATCACTGTACCTGATCCCAAATTCCGCAGTATGAATACATATTTCACCTCGAGTACCCAATCATTCTTTGAAAGATTTTCTAAAATTCTCCTGTGCCATCAAACAAACTCAGATATCAGCAGTCGATCTAGCAAGAAAGTGTCGCAATACTATCGAAGTATCATCAGTCTAATCACATTACCCTTCTTCTGAGACATATAATCTCGTCAAATCACTTCCAATTAGCAGTACCACTTCCTTTATTACCTGAGGCTACCTGTTGCCTAAGAATTTTATGAACTTTTTTTCAGAACTGAACTGTATCTCATCTAGCCAAGACCTTCCGTCAATCCCATCTAGAAGAAGAATCTTTACACATTCCATGCTTCGCATGCCCCAAGAAAATATATACATCTCCGAACCACGGTAAAACTCAACAAGAACTCTCTCCCAGTTCCATTTGCACAAGCTAAACTACCAGGACTGAATCTTGCTATCCAAACCAAGCTAAGCAAGCTGTCAAAACTCAAGAGCCTCGCTGCACAATACCTGTAAGGGCTCACAACCTCGCACACATACAAGGAATTAATCATATCCTTACCATACCGATTCGGTCTACTATCAAGCTATTCCATCTATTTAATTTTTTTTTCCTTCTGATTCATCATCAACTTGGTATTCCCTCTTGCTGTAGCACCACAATGCCTCAACCCAGGTTTACCACACGAAACTCAAACATAAGACCACATTGTCTAAGACCCATAGGCCACTGAATACTCTCTCAACGTTCCCAAAAATACCATGTTCCAGAATACTTTACTTTGAAGAACTTTCTGCGAATCTGAATTCGTTATCATTACCTTCCAGATACCGATACATAGGATCCCATAATCGACATAAAAATACCACAAGCCTTGACATTTTCTGATGAAAACACTGTCTCTGACCACATACAAAACCTTGAGACACCTGATTGTTACATGTAAAATCTTGAACACATTAGAATCATTCTCGAAAGTCACTCACTCCTATTCAAACTGCAAATTACCTGACTCAACGAATAGACCCACTCGTTCATTATTAGCACTCTGACACTGCAAGATATGATCTCATTCCAATACAAACAAACATCTTCCTTCTCTATACATTGAGCATTCTTTATCATCAACAGCTCAAGACATCCTATTATTTCCATACACCTACGAAGTACCATATAACCTTTGTCAAAATTTTGCTTCACTCGTGCCATCCTCGGCTTAATTTCTGCAACCAGAACTGATCCACCAGCATACCTCGAAAAGGAACCAACATAGCACATAACCGTGTAATCAACTAATCAGTAGCAACCTCCCCAACTTGGCTCGAATCCATATATCAGGACACACTCAATAACCCATAATACTTTTACTCTAATGATACCACAATATCATAGTGAGATTAAACTCAAATCGTCTACAAGTTTGTGAAAACACCGATCATCTAGTACCGTAATCCTCTGCAAATCTCGCATTCATCCCCACATCAGTTGATTCCACTCTCTTAAGCGACCCGAATTTTCAAATTTTAACACGTACTCTTCAATTACACATGAGATCTTCTAACAATATACATAAGAATCGTACCACTTAAGAACACTCCGCAGGAGATAACCCACCTGCTCTGCCTCAATTTAGTACTTCAGCACACCTTCCACCATTATATACGTTACACAGTCCTTTAGTCTTCCTGAGTCTGAACTCATATCGTCGCATGCAATGCACTTCACTTCCCAACTAGGAGATACAAAAATATCCTTCACGCGCCCATAACTCGGGGCTACACAACAGATCACAATAGGAAACGAATCACTTACCAGTTCATCTATTATCCAGTAGATTTCTTCTTTACTACCAAGTCATATAAATACACCTCGCAGCACTAACATACTCATCACATGGATATCCAACCGCCATTTCGGCTAATAAGGACAATACTGAACATATAAGTTCAAAACACTTGCTCACACGATCAGCACCTCAGTGCTCAAGCCATAGGCAAGATCCGGCCTCAAGTCCACCAGATTGTCCCAACATCAAACTCACGGAGATCACATCTCGCCCCTTGATCAGGGAATCACAAGCCATCAAGGCACATATAATACTGAGCGCTCATGTGCGCATACAGACGTGTGGAGGGAATTTCAAGAACTATATCTTAAGGTGAATCAAGAACGCACGATAAGAATTCCAAGAAGGTGAAGTTTTTCCTAAAGGTTCTGCAGCCTCCTGAGAATAAATAAAGACGTCTCTGTACCGATCCGCGAGACTCTACTAAACCTGCTCATGACTCGTGAGACCTAGTAACCTAGGCTCTGATACCAACTTGTCACGATCCAATTTCCAAACCCGATCGTGATGGCGCCTCTCGTGAAGACAAGGTCAGCCAACAGAACACCGACGCCTCTTTCAAAATTATTAAACATAAATGAATAGATAAATACAACTTAATGACAATAATAATCGATATCTACAACCCAACACAGCCCGATCGGGGTGTCACAAGTCACGAGCATCTAAAAATATCTGAATATAAATATTGGGCCAATAATATACAAAATAAGATTTAGAATCAAAAGACGAAGTCCGGTGCCGCGAACGCTGGCGATCACATTGCTCAACTACAGTAGTAAAACCTTCAATCAGCTATTAACCTGCTTCCGGCTGAACAATACTTGCAACTGCACATGAGGTGCAGGGAGTAAAGTGAGTACTCCAACTCAATGAGTAATAAAAGTAAATAATAACTGAGCGGTAAGAAAACATGTAAAGCACTCCATCATGCTAAATAGGGCAGTGCAAATCTTTGAGAAAATAGTAAAACCGTGAAATCCTTTAGAAAATATCTGGGCTCAGTTAAAACTTCCTTTAAAAATATTCTTTCCAATAGTTAAGCAAACGAATGCGAAGACAGATGGTGCAAATCAGCACATAAGTCAGCCCCTCGAGCACAACACACCAGTAACAATTAACACCAGGGTATCTGGTAAACAGTGCAGGAAGTAGCATGGATGCCAATGAAATGAGAGTGCTGAATGTCATGACACGTAGTACAAATAGGAACCAATACATGAATGCAATGCAACACATATGACCGCTACGACGCGCAGCCTGATCCATTTGGGTACCCGCGCTCACTGTGGGGGTTCAGACTCCGGAGGGGCTCCTACAGCCTAAGCGCAATATCAATATCACACCGCTGCGGCATGTAGCCCGAGTTGTCCATATATCTAGAATTTACTATAACGCTGCTGCGGCGCGCAGCGCGATTGATGCTCAGTCCAAAAATGCACATAAGCCCCTTGGGCAATAATAAAATAGAAGTTCTCAGCTTAAAACGTCGGTAAAATATCATTTAAGTTTTCAGATCATGAAAAATAAATGGTTGAATTTGCAAAACAATATTAAAACCCTGGACCGAGATCAAATACCATGCAAAGTAATGCAAAATCAGTGATATCAATCCCTGAAGGATTCAAATAATCGGCACGAAGCCCAAAACATGGCAATCAGCCCAAATCATGATGATAACAAGTAGTTTCAGTCAAATACATAGTAATTCCATCAATCGGGATGGACCAAGTCATAATCCCCAATGGTGCTCCACCCCACGCCCGCTATGCAGCGTGCAACTCACCTCAATACATCACTATGATGTGCAAATCCGGGGTTTCAAACCCTCAGGATATCGTTTACAAGTATTACTCGCCTCGAACCGGCGAAATCTCAAGCTCGAGACGCCTTTGTCCCTCAATTCAGCCTCCTCGCGCATCGAATCTAACCAAAATCAGAGCGAATACATCACACTATGCCAAGGGAATAATACCCAATCGAAAACAATCAAAATATAGCAAAAATCTCGAAAACTAGCAAAACCCGAGCCCCGGACCCACTTCTCGAAAAAGTATTACCGGATTCCTCGTCTCGCCACGAGTCTATACATATCAAATTTACCAAAATCGGAGTCCATTTGACCCTCCAAATTCCATTTTTAACTTATAATTTCTAAAGCCCTAACTTACCCCATTTTTGATGAATTTTCACTAATTTACATGTTATTTCTACCATAAACTTGAATAATTTGGCCAAGAGACTTACCTCCAATCGATTCCCAATCAAGACTCTCAAAATCCTCTCCCAATGCTCTCAAGGTCGCTCAACAATGGAGGAAAAATGGTTGAACTCGCGGATGAAATATCCAATAAAAACCCTTCTGCCACCAGTCGACTTTCGCTTCTGCGATCCCCCTTCCGCTTAGGCAGGACCGCTTCTGCGGCCAATTTCCTGCTTTTGCGGATTTTCATTTAAAATTCCAATTCCGCTTTTGCGGCTCAAATTCCGCTTCTGCGGAACTCCCTCTTAAGATCCAAACCGCTTCTGCGGTTAACCGTCCGCTCATGCGGACCCGCTGATGCGAACCTCATTCCGCTTCCGCGAAACTACCCTACCAGAACACGAACCGCTTCTGCGACCTATAACTCGCTTCTGTAGAACAGCTTCTGCGGTCCATTTCCACAGAAGCAAAAATACCTAATACCAGCAATATGAACCTGCAACAAACTTCAAAAACTCTCCGTTTAACCACCCGAACTCACCCCGAGGCCCCCGGGACCTCGACCAAAAGCATCAACATGTCTTAAAACATTACCCAAACTTGTTCCAATCATCACAACACATCAACCAACACTAAAATCATCAATTCTCATCGGATTCAAGCCTAAGTTCTTTAAAACTTTTGAAACATGCGTTCGATCAAAAACCCGACCAAACGATGTCCGAATGACCTGAAAATTTGCACACATATCCAAAATCACCCGACGAAGCTACAACAACTCTCGAAATTATATTTCGACCCTCGGATAAAAATCTCACCCATCAACCGGAATTTGCCAAAATACTAACTTCGCTAATTCAAGTCTAATTCTACACCGGACCTCCAAGATCAATTCCAATCACTGAAAATCACATCCAAGCCTTCTAACTCATAAGTCAACGTCCGATTGATTTTTCCAACTTAAGCCTTCCTTAAAGAGACTAAGTATCTCATTTCTTATCAAAACCAATCCAAATCAACTCTAACACACCACATACCGATAACGAAACATGAAGAAGCATAAAATGTGGGAAACGGAGCAGTAACACATGAGACGACGGGTCGGGTCATCACAAAAACTTTTTTTGAATTTCAAAATTCAGATCTGTAGACTGCTCAACTTTTGATTTTTTTTGAATTTTTTCAGATTTCTACAGATCTAAAGTTAGAATTTTTGAATTTCAAATTTTTTGGATCTCTCCAACTTCTCCCACTTCTGAATTTTTGAATTTCATATCTGTAGCTCTCTAAAACTTCTTCAAACTATATTTCAAGGCAAGGTATTGCCCTTTTTATAGGCAAAGGCTAGAGCAACTTTCAGATTTTCTTTTACACCCTTAGTCCCTTATCTAATTTTAGTTTTTAGCTACTTAGTCCTTCAATTCAGAACTTATTACCAAAGTTATTCTACCCAATTCTTGAATTTCAAATTAGAACCCCCTTCTAGAAGGTTCTATTTTTAGTTACTCAGGATTCCCTAATTAAAATACCTATACTATCCCTGAATTAATCCTAAAATTATTAACTTATGCCACACTAACCCTAGCCCTTTTAAACTTGGACAAAAATGACCATAGTTAATTAATAAAGGGCCGGAATTATTCAACTATAACCAACAGAGTCTAATTAACCCAAAATCCCCTAAAATTGACCACTAAACCTAACTTTGAACTTTGAATTAATTCTGATCAATATGTGCTCTAAGACTAAATTTGTTATTAAACTAATAAAACAATAAACTAACAGTCAAGAACTACAGTGTAAACTAACCATTAAGCTAGCAATTAAAAACAAGCAAATTAAATTGTAACTACAATTAAAACGAAATAAAACTATATCATGTAAACAACAACAACAACAACAACAACAACCCAGTAAAATCCCCCAAGTGGGGTCTGGGGAGGGTAGTGTGAACTATATCATGTAAACAAAAAGTAAGAAAAACAAACAGAGAATCACAAGCAAACAACAATCAAATCAAAAATAAGAACAAAACTAAAACTATATGGCTGGAATCAGAACCCTAAATTAAAACCCGAAAATAAAAGTAAAAAATAACAGAAATACTGAGTAGAATAGAAGAATCAAAATCATGAAGAAAAATAGAAAAGAAGGTAAAAAAAATGGAATACCTCGAAATTGCTCACTTCAAACTAGAAATAAGGCCAGCTTCTTGGGAATAATCGGACTATAACCATCCTTAATCATGTGTTTTCATGAGAAAACACATGATTAAGGGCTATTATAGTCCCTAAATTAGTAACCTCCAAATGTTGAAAAAATAGGGTTCCTGGCCCAATTTCGATTTGAAATTTGGGGATTTTGGGTAAGATTTTAAGGAATCTAGCATGGGATTTGGGAAGAGGGGGTCGAGAAGGCCATAGGGTGTGATTTCGGTTGGGTTTGGAGGCAGCGCCGCCGTACACGGTGGAGGCGACGCTAGGGTTTTGTATATTCGAAGCGTTTGGGTGGGATTTGGATAAAACTAAGGGTGGATATGGAAAGGGGAGGTGAAGGGGAACGCCTGGTGTAATTTTGGTGGTCATTGGCTTATTGCCGCCGGCAGATGCGATTTCCAGCCGGCGGCGAATGGTGGAGGACGGCGGCGTTAGGGGTTTTCCGGTGAGGTCTGAGAGAGATGAAAGTAGGGGGTCCTGAGGGGGGTAGTATCATCTGGACAGATTTATACTAAAGACTCCCTAGTTCTCAACCATCGGATCAATCAACCTCGACGGCTGAGATCAACTGGGGAGCCAAACGATGTCGTTTGGGGAAAACAAAAGTTGGACCGGATCGGGGTGATTTTGGGCTAGTTGAGACAGGTCTTTGGCTTGGGTTGGACGGGTATCAGGGTTTATTTGGGCTGGGATTTATTTTGTAATAACTAGACCAAATATAACAATCCCCTTCCAATTTCTTTAATTCTTTTTTTTCTTTTATTTGTTTTCTTTCTTCCTTTTTTTTCTTTAAATCTTAAAACTAAAATTAAACCTCAACATTAATCCAAACTACCTAATTAATCTACAATTAAACTAATGCCAATTTTATGGAAATTAATAAACCTAAAAGCAAAACAAATCAAAGTTTCTTTATGATTTTTTGTATTTTTTGTAAAAGCCTAATTACTAATTAGTCCAAAAATATGTAAAATTAAATCTTAAATGCTCATGCAACATTTTTTGTATTTTTATGAATTATCATGCACACACAAAATTATGCAATTAAATCCTAAAAATCAAATAATAAAGAAAAATCCTAATTCTAAGAAGTCTATAGGAATAATTCCAACGAGGCAAAAATCACGTGCTCACAGCTGCCCCTCTTTGCTCAAAGACACGAAGGGTTTTTGGACAAAGATAAATGAGCAATTATGAGAGATTTTTGCCTGCTTGGCACTCCTTGAGAAACATTTTTTGAAAAACATCTGACCGAACCCTGCTTCAGAGGTTGCCTACATATCCTTGGCTATAATGAATCAGGTCAGTGTAGTTATGGAAGTTTTGGTAGCTGGGACTACCAGAAGCTGTGATTTCACTGTTGTTGCTGCTGCTACTGCTTGCTAACCTCCTTATTACACCAAAAGGAAAATCAAAGCTAAGTTAGCTATGCCTATCATCTATGAGTTACAAGATTCCTATCTATATATCTTTTGAAGCTTGATCTTGAGTCTTAGCTAATTTTGCCGTGGACTCCGATCTGAATCTTGATGCTCACAAGCTGTAGGTGTTGATTCTTTCTTCAGCATGGTGTCAAAGCGGAACAGGCGGAGCTTGTGACTTTAATCAAGTTTTGAGCAGTCCGGATCTCTATTCACTCCGGCATTTTGAATTCACTTCTTTTTGTTCTTTTCTTCTTTTCTTTATTCTCGATTGAGACTCATTCCTTTTGTCGTCTTGAATCCCTGTACCTCGAGGTCAAACCTGCTCAGACAGTAAAACATACAAACGAACGAAATTTTTCTGCCCTAGTTTTCACTAGAAAAATTTCATGAGTTATTTGTGACAAAGTCTGGACTCGCTCTTTTTTTTTCATTTTCAAGAATTGTATTTATCTATGATGGAACAGATTAGGAAGTGGGACCCTATTCCTAAAATGTCAACTCAGGGATTGGAGCCTTAATGTTGATGCAAAACGTCTAGGGAATGGAGGCCCTATGTCTAAAAGGCACAACTCGGGGATTGGAGTCCTAATATTGGCAAAAGGTAAAAAGATCAACTCATGAATTGGAGCCCTAATGTTGGCAAAAGGCGACTAGGGAATGGAGGCCCTATGTCTAAAAAGGCGCAACTCAGGTATTGGAGCCCTAATATTGGCAAAAGGCGACTAGAGAATAGAGCCCCTATGTCTAAAAAGGCGCAACTCAGGGATTGGAGCCCTAACATTGGCTAAGGGTAAAACGCTCAACTCAGGGATTTGAGCCCTAATGTTGGCTAAGGGTTAAATTCTCAACTCAGGGATTGGAGCCCTAATGTTGGCTAAGGTAAAGACGCTCAACTCAGGGATTGGAGCCCTAGTGTTGGCTAAGGAAAAACGCTCAACTCAGGGATTGGAGCCCTAATGCTGGCTAAGGATAAAATGCTCAACTCAAGGATTGGAGCCCTAATGTTGGCTAAAGGAAAAAAATGCTCAACTCAGGGATTGTAGCCCTAATGTTGGCTAAAGGAAAAAATGCTCAACTCAGGGATTGGAGCCCTAATATTGGCTAAAGTAAAAAATGCTCAACTTAGGGATTGGAGTCCTAATGTCGGCCAAAGAAAAAAACGCTCAACTCTGGGATTGGAGCCCTAATGTTGGCTAAAGGGAAAACTGCTCAATTGAGGGATTGGAGCCCTAATGTTAGCTAAAGGAAAAAATGCTCAACTCAGGGATTGGAGCCCTAATGTTGGCTAAGGAGAAAGATACTCAACTCAGCGATTGGAGCCCTAATGTTGGCTAAGGGAAAAAACGCTCAACTCAGGGATTGGAGCCCTAATGTTGGCTAAGGGTAAAAGCGTAACTCAGGGATTGGAGCCCTAATGTTGGCCAAAGGAAAAAACGTTCAACTCAGGGATTGGAGCCCTAATGTTGGCTAAAGGTAAAATGCTCAACTCAGGGATTGGAGCTCTAATATTGGCTAAAGGTACCAAGTTTATATTAGGATTCTAAACCGTCCTCTTTTGGGGTTTTCTTCTTTTGTTGTCTCTTTTATTTTTCTTTTTTTCATTTTTGATAAGATGCAGGAAAGAACTTGGAGGAAACTTCCCTTTTTCATTTATTATGTGCTGCAAAGCTGTTTTAGCACTTGCGCATTTCTTTTCTTTTGGCTGCTCCTGCTTTTGCGCGGTTGCCTGGGTTGCACCTGTTTCAATTTTCAAACAAAGAACAATTGTTAGTTTGAAATGGTGGTTGGTTTTGTGGCCTTGATTGCTTGATCCCAGACCAGCTTTCTGTTGAGAACCTCTTCTGCTTGCTGGTTTTGAAGATTATTCTCTCTTTCAAACCGAGGGCCTCAACCTTCAGAATGACAACTCGCCCGCGTGGGGCTCCGGCCTTTCTCTTTATTCTGCTCTTTTAACTTTCTTTCCTTACCATATATGTGCTTTGAAAGCATTAACGATCATGGCCAGTCAGGATTAGCTTGATGCACCCGCTGAGGCTGGGCACTTTTCCTTAGCGTTTACTTGGCAAAGCCCTGTAAAACCAGTCCTGCTACCTTTTCTTGGTATTAGTTTTGGAAACAAAGTTAAACCGAAAGGGATTCAAGGAAAAAGTAAACAACAGGTAGGAAGATGAGTTTAAAGAGAAACGTCCCTTTCGAGGGAAAAGAAGGACTTATCTGGGGTTCATGCAGGCTTCAAATGGACATGACATGCTTCTTGGACTGGATGCCCGACCCGCACAAACTTTCCCAACTTCTCGTAAACTCATTGACCCATACTTCAAGACCAAGGAACCTTGCCAGGACTATTTCAGTGGTGGGAGATGTCTTCTTTTCGGCCGACAGCGCCCTTTGCGGGTTTTCGCCAATCGATCTCTCTCATTTCTCTTCTCACCGTCGCCCGATAGTGCTCTTTACTAGTTTTCACCAAACAGACTCTCTCATTTTCAATTTCTCTGCTCACCGTCGCCTTATGGTGCCCGTAGATTTTCACCGATAAGACTCTCTCATTTTGTTTCTCTCAATTTGGGTTGCATCAGATTCCAACAATGATATTTTCCGATTCCCACGCCTTTGCCAATTGATCGGAAGGACTTGGACAAGGTTTTTGGGTAAAAAGAATCTTGGACGGAATTACAACTTTGGAACCATTTTGATGGGTTCACGGCCGAGCCATTATATCATTTTCCCCAGTTTCACTTTTTGGGGGAATTGTGATTTTTGTTTTGGTGTGACTGAACCCCAAAGACAGGCTGCCTACGTATCCTTTCGGAATCAAGTCAGATGTAGTTCAGGAAAATATTTGTTTTTGGTTGTTTTTGTTTTTTTTAGTTTTTCTTCTTTCTTTTTCTTCATCATGTTTCATTTTTTTTTCTATTTTTTTTTCTTTTCTTTTTCTTTCTTCTTTTTTTCTCTTTTTTTTCAATAGTACTTCCGGGTTCCAAAGAGGGTAATCAAGGAAGAGTAACCAGCTCAAATGGGTTTGCAATGGGTTGATAGTGTTTGGATAGCAAGAATGAAAGCCTTCGTCATCTCAACTGCACAAAGTTATCACCGTAGAAAGCCTAGACATAGTAACTTTTTACTGCGTCCGCATTGACTGCTGCTTCGGGATCATTTCCTTCGATGTCACCCAGTTACAATGCTCTTTTCGGCAATATCTTTCTAATTGTAGGGACCCTTCCAATTAGGAGAAAATTTTCCTTTGGCTTCCTGATGATGAGGAATAATGTGCAATAACATGAGTTGTCCCACTTCAAAATTCCTGGGCCGTACTTTCTTATTATAAGCGCGGGCCATTCTTTGTTGATACAACTGCCCGTGACAAACTACGTCCATCCATTTTTCGTCAATTAAAGGCAATTGTTCCAGCCGAGTCTTGACCCACTCACTGTCCTCAATCTCCGCTTCAATGATGATTCGGAGAGAAGAGATTTCTACCTCTGCGGGTATTACAGCCTCAGTTCCGTAGACCAAAAGGTGTGGGGTTGCTCCTACCGATGTGCCCCGAGTACAATGCACTCTTTTATCAGTACTCTTATCGTAATGTATGGACCTTTCCAACCCGCGAACCAATTTTACCTCAATTGTTCCAATTTTTTATTTCCTCAAAGTTACCTTCTTTGTATTTCGACTCTTGATTCATTATTTCAAAGTCTGACAGTATTTTGGGATCTGGGCATGAAGTTCGTAAGCATGTCATGTTATTTAAAGCCGCATTATTAGAATTGAAAAGAAGAAATGAAAAAGAAAAATAGCAAAATCAGAAAGAATAAAGAAAAATGAATGATGAAATATTGATTTCATTTCTTGGGATTGGAAGATAGTAGGGTTTACATTTGGAAATCTAAAGACAAGCAACTAAAGAAAACATCCGAGTTACACCCTGGAATGACTCGTGATGCAAAAAAAGTAGTAGGACAGGTGTATCGGGATTCTCGCCTGATCAGAAATAGTGTAGCCTTCCAGTTTTGAAGCTTGGCGCTTGGTCCCATGTATAGCACCTTAGCGGTGCTTGTGCCTTCTAATGGCTGAACCATGTGGGTTTCGTAGAGTATTTTTCTCATTGCCCCATATATTCCCTCAATTTCTTTGGCCGTGAAGGCCTCATCATCCTCTTCTTTGCTGTACTTTGGCTTGACAAAAGGTTTCATACAAATGTCGCAATGGTGGTGGCAAGACCCATCCCTCATTCTTTCTCTCATCCGCCCACTTTATATCATCTGGGGTAGGGTGGAAACCTATCCCGAAGAATTTCTCAGCTGTAGGCAGGATCACTGGTTCGGCTATTCCTTGAAGAGATTTTCTAAGTCCCTTCCCTGGTTTGAAACCATGTCTGATCATTTCTTTGGCCACCATAATCGAGGCATTGGATAGGAAGGGTTGGGGCAAGGGTTTCCTTCTTCATGTTGATCCGCCACCACAACTTCAAAAGCTTGGTAAACTATGTGTTCACTGCCTCCCTCGCTTCTAGACATGGCACGGATGGGTCCCGATAGATTGACTGTTCATCCATTCCATGGCCAACGATTTCCTGATCTTCATGTTCAAATTTCACCATTTGATGGAGAGTAGAGGGTACGGCTCCTGCGGCGTGGATCCAAGGCCTTCCCAGGAGAAAATTATAGGACATGTCCATATCCAGCA
The DNA here is from genome assembly GCA_026770625.1 of Nicotiana glauca. Lineage (NCBI taxonomy): Eukaryota > Viridiplantae > Streptophyta > Magnoliopsida > Solanales > Solanaceae > Nicotiana > Nicotiana glauca. The sequence continues at coordinate 24,616 of MU675076.1, forward strand.
CTTGGAATGTCACCTCGAAGTCCACTGGGCCAATTAGGTCAATTTCTCCAATGGTGTCTCTTTTGATACCATCAAAGGCTCACACACATACATTGTTGGGACGAATCCTTCCAGTCCCGATTTCCATTCGCTGAAGCGTAGAGAGTGGGAAAATGTCTACCCCAAAACCCCTGTCTACCATGACCCACTTCACATAATATCCCTCACATTTGACAGTTAAGTGCAAGGCTTTGTTGTGAGCAGCTCCTTCTGGAGGCAGGTCATTTTTGCTAAATGTAATCTGATTGACAGCAAAGAACCTTTCCGCCATCCTTTCCAACTGTTCTACCGAGGTTTAAACAGGCACATATGCTTCGTTGAGGGTCTTTATTAAAACCTGTTGGTGCTCAGGGGATTTCATCAGCAATGACATAAAGGATACTTGTTCAGGGTACTTTCGCAATTGATCAACTACCTCATTGTCGGCCATCTTCATTTTCTGAAAGAAAGCTTCAGCTTCCGCTTCCTCGGCACTTACAGGTTTTTTAGATGGGAAACGCCTTTTGGTGGCATTGTTCACTTCTTCTATGTTGGAGTATTTCTCAACGGGGTGATTTTCTTGAAGCTCCCCCAAGATCTCTTTGCCCTTATACGTAACCACCGTCTGATGGTAATTCCATGGCACTGTAGCAGGATTCGTCATAGGCTTATGTGGTGCGTGTCCAATAATTACGGGCTCATTCAGCCCTGATGGTTTAATTGTCCCCCGCATCACATAGGCTCCCTTGGGTACGTACATATGTGCTCCCCTTTTCAGTTCAAACCTTTTTGGAGGGCTCAAGGTCAGTTGCTTTTCTTTGCGGCCTCGTGGGACATAGAGAATTCCATCCTTGGGAGGGGTTGCCTCTTTCCCTGTTTCAACTTTCTTTTCTGGTTCTTTCTTGGTGACTTTGTTCTTCTTTCCCACTTTATCTTGTTTCGAGGCAGCCTTTGGCTTTCTTTCCGCATCAGCAATAGCAATTATGGCCTTTAACACCGGATCAAATTCTCTGTCTTCACAGATTATTCCAATTACTGGCCCATTATTGTGGGCTGGCAGTGGATTTTTGGTCACGTTTGGGACATCCTCATCCCTCAGCACTATCTTTCCTTACTCTATTAAGTTCTCTACCTTTCCTTACTCTATTAAGTTCTCTACCGCCCTTTTCAATATCCAACAATCATTTGTGTCGTGCCCTTCTTCCCCCGAATGATAAGCACATCTGACACCGACTCTATAGGCAGGCGATGCTGGGTTATGCCTTGTTTGAGGGGCCGGCTGCAGTAGACCCATTTGGACAAGTTTTGGGAATAGATTAGAGTAAGATTCACCAATTAGAGTAAAATTTTGCCTCCTGGGTGGCTCACGGGGAGGAGAGTTATTCTGTGGAGGACGGGGATTATAGTGGTTTTGGTGGGGAGGCTGATTTCTTGGGAATGGAGCTTGGTTTCTATTGGCATGTGGCTGCGACTGGGCAAAGGGTTGAGCATTCATGACCGCATATGGTTGAGGAGCATAAGCCATGTCATGGTGAGGGTAGTAATGTTTAGGGGTTATTTCCGAGAACATAGGTCTAGGAGCGCGGTGTCTTCTTGCACCCAATGCTTCCATAGCCATTTCTTCTTTGTTCTTACCCTTGGACATTCCTCCAGACCCACCTTGAATGGATTGGGAGGTTGCTCTGATGGATGACTGGCTCAAAATTCTTCCTATTTTCAATCCGTTCTCCACCATCTCACCGATCTTAATAGCCTCTGTGAAAGGTTTGCCCATAGCTGACATCATGTTCTAGAAATAATCAACTTCCTGGGCCTGAAGAAATACCATGACCATTTCAACTTCATCCATTGGCGGTTTTACTCTCGATGCTTGCTCACGCCACTTAATCATATATTCTTGAAAACTTTCTGAGGACTTCTTCTTCAGATTCGCCAAGGAGTTCCTATCTGGCGCAATGTCTATGTTATACTGGAACTGTCGAACAAAGTCTCTAGCGAGATCGTCCCATATGTGCCATCGAGAGACGTCCTGATCCATATACCATTCTGAGGCAATACCTACCAAGCTTTCTCCAAAGTAAGCCATTAGCAGCTCCTCTTTTCCTCCATCCCCGCACAATTGGTTGCAGTACTTTTTAAGGTGAGCAATAGGATTGCCATGGCCATCATATTTCTCGAACTTTGGCATTTTGAATCCCATGGGCAGGTGCATGTGAGGGAACATGCACAGATCAGTATAGGAAACACTCTTCTGCCCGCTTAAACCTTGCATGTTTTTTAGGCTTTGTTCTAGGCTCCTCATCCTTTTTGACATCTCATCCTGTTCGGGAGCTTTAGGAGTTTTATCTTGTCCAGGAGTGAACTCAAAAAGGGGTGACTGAGAGTAAGTGTATGTGGGGTATTGAGGAGGCTCCGCTTGAAAAATAGGATTTTGGAAAGTGAAGGCCGAGGGATCAAAAACGGGCCTAGGTAGTGAAGGCTGTGTTGTGGCGGAGCATGGAGGAGCGGTAAAGATATTGGGGGCTACTCCTGATGTGAACACCTGGGGGCAGACCTCAGAAGGTGTTCCTACAAAATGAGCGAATATGGTGGTTTGTCCCAATGGGGTATTCGGATGACTGATGGGGATGGTAGAAGTACCCCCGGATCTAGGGAACAATTCAGGAAAGCCGAGGATAGCACTTGGAGGCTCCCTTCCATTAGTCCATACATCCCACATCTTCATAACCCAGAGAAATAGATCCAGTTTTCTTCGACTACTGCAGACTCCGAGGCCGGGATCCCCGAGATGGGGCTGTCTTCAGGGATGAGAACTGTTGGCAAGGTCATTTCAGATGATATTTCTATGCTCCCTTTTGGTCAGATAAAATATTGATGTGATGCCAGTTTACCAAAAACCAACCACCGTTTCTATAAACCTAAGCTGGAATTTGACAGCAACAAATGGTTAGTTTGAGACAAGTAACAGATAGGTAACCGCACATTGGGGTGTGATGCACCCATACAGTTAAATGGGTGTCTACATGTTTGCAACGGTTGCATGCGTCATTCCGGCTTTCCTTGTTCTTTCCTATTTTCTTCTTTGATTTTCTTTTCCTTGCCTTTTCTTTGCTTTTCTGGTTTTTCTCTCATTTTTCTTTCCTCTCCCTTTTTCTTTTCTTTCATTCTTGCCTTTGCCTTTGCCATGGTTTCTTTCTCTCGATTTTCTTATTTTCTCTCTTTTTGTGTTTCTTTTCCACTCTTGTTTTTCTTTTATTTTCTTCCCTCCCCTTTTTTCTTTTGTCTTAGGGTTACGGTCGGATCTTATGGAGATTGCCTACATATCATGACCCCGCATGAATCAAACCAAGCGTAGTTCTTGAAGAATAAATGTGAAAAGTAAGGAAACAATTTTTTGGGAATTTTCAATTTTTCATAAACATTTATTTCAAAACAAAACCCCGGCTTTGTAGATACGGACTTTTAGCACCTCGGGGAAGAAGATTTTAAGGCTGTACCCGCTAAACGTTAAAATGACTCAGGGTGGTTGTACTTGTAAAAATAGCCTTCGTGCACCCTTTTGGGGACATTCGGATTATTTAAAACAAGAATGGTGTCACCCGACTTATTTGTAGCCAAAATTAAAATTTTTGTTATTTTGGGGCTATTTTTTGAAAAAGGGAAGTTGGACCCGATGAGGGTTGCCTACGTATCTCACATCCGGTGAGAATCAAACTGGCGTAGTTCGGGCAGATTTGACAAAACCAACTATTTTTGAAAAAATCCTTTTTATTATTTTTTTTCTCAAAAATCCGGCAGAGTTTCAGTACTATTTGGATGTTGGTTTTCAAAACAGGTGACTGCCCTCACTTAACCCTAACACTGCTATTTTCCTTCCCATTCTCTCCCATTGTGTACAAGCCGGTCAACATGCAAAGCCGAGCAAATAAATACACAAGTAGCACATAAAATGCATCAGGATGGTCATTTCATTTCAGGTCACATGTCCAAGACGGACCCAACCCCTGTGTTGAGTCCCCTAAGTCAAATGCACGCGATGCAAACAAATGTTCCTACTAGGGATCCGGCATGAGGCTTTGTTATACTAGGTTTAAAACCTGGGGTTTATTGTTCTAGACCTGGCTTACCTGAGCGGAAAACTCGAGCCGAGGGGGGGGCAGCGTACCGGGGATACAGAAGCTTCGCCGGCTTAGCAACTTATCCGAACCTCGTTCTAAATGGGATAAGACTCTAAATAGAAGAAAAGTCACACAAAGTGCACCCTTCTACATGATGTAGAAGACTCAGAGAGAGTAAGGGTTTCGCATCAGTTTATATATACAGTTCACCAAATATCAAAGCGGTAAAGCATTTAGCACATTTAGCATGAAACATGTAGGAAAATCAGATAAAGCCAAATATAACGGCTATTCTAAGCTCGAATTCTTGAACCCTGAACCGAAGTTCCGGGTTCTCTTTCCCCAGCAGAGTCGCCAGAGCTGTCACACCTCCTTTTTACACATCTACCCCGAAGGATAGTATATAAGGGAGTTTTTCCACTTAAAGTGACATCATTCGAAATGGGATTATTTAATGATCAGAGTTTCCACTTGGGAAAGTTTTGTCTTTTGATGTCCCAAGTCACCGGTTTATCTTGAATCCCAAATCGAGGAAATTTTTTCGACTTTCCAAATGAAGTCTGCGAACCAGAAATTCTGAATAAGGAATTTTGTTGACCCGAGGGAAGGTGTTAGGCACCCCCGGATCCCGTGGTTCTAGCAAGGTCGCTTAAACTATCATAATTGGCATATTATCTGATTTTAATACATGTTTTAGCCTATGGTACAATTTTGAAATTATTTACCGCTTTTGATTAATTTTTAAGGAATGTTGAACGTCGTTTAAAATATATTTTTGGATCTCGTCACATGAAATGCACCCGGATCCAAAACACATTATATTAAATGTTTTTGGACTTGGATTTGGGTCACATGAAATGCACACCCAAGTTTAGGAAGATAAAATTATTAAAGAACGCGCCTAAAGCGACTAACACATTGTTAACTTTGCGGGAAGCAATGGAAATTTGCTAAATTGCCTACCCGATTTCTAAGAATTTTAAATATAATTAATGAGGGCCATGCAATTTGTGAAATTTTTTTGGCGCGGCGTACCTCAATTTATTTTAAAAGGCGTCCTAAAGATGAACTAATATTGTCTATTAAGGATTGTCTCTACAAAACTTAATTAATTAATATTATTCAAAAACTACTATTAAAAGCACTCAAGAAAATTAGGGCCCCAAGATCAAGTCCAAACCCAAACAAGAGGATCTTCCTTATTGAATACCCCTTAATTCAAGTTTGCTACTTAACTTGAAAAGCCCAAAACCTGCATTACAAATTTAAACCCCTGGCCTTAATTAAGGCTTTCATCACATTGGGTCTCGAAACTGGCCCAAGAAGAAGGAGAATTTCAATCAGCTTTATAGAGGGGCTGTCTAACGTTGGGCTTCTAAAAAACAGGCCCATTTGGAGGTGTTCCCAGCAATCCACAATTCAACACAATGCCTTAGTTCAAAGGTTGGTCAATTTTGGGCTTGTTATTATGCAACCGGGCTTAATTTTTTTACTGATTTTAACTTGGACTTGCTAATAGTTTGCATAAGCGACTGAAATGGTCATTCGAATCAGAGTGTCTTCAAACTCGATACACATATAGAAATATAGATTCCAGAAATCACATGAACTTGACCCAATGACACGCAGGAAATGTTAAAAAATTTATAAATCAATTTTTGCAATTAGCTTCAGCTAGTGACAGCGATTTTGTATTTGATGTACTGATTTTACTTTAGATCTCTATAATACTAAATTTAAAACGTAATTAGGCTTAGTAATTTCAGTAAAATAAAACAATTCAACACCCAACCAAATCAAACTGCATGCTGATTTTTAACTTCAAATCTCATACACATTCACTCACTCACATACTGATGAACTAATCATGTTGATTCCTGGATTCTAACAACAACTAAACTTCATTTATTATCAAGGATTGGAAACTGGGAATATCTACTGAAATTTTACTAAATTAACGTGAATTTAAATGCTGAATGTGCCTTTCACACAGTCCAATTATACAGTCCTTTGAAAGTTCAGCTCATATGACTCTCAAATCCTAACTAAATACAGTCATTTGAATTAACAAATGGTGAGAAAATTACAGTCATATATAAACATGCTAGGCAGCCAAATCAAAGCAAAACAATAGGAAGAAAATTCAAAAGTATGACATGAACATTTCAGCACTATCATCAAATCTGGACATACATTGGGATTCAATCTTCAAATAACATTAGAGACCAAAAAAGTACCTGGAATTTGAATAGAAAATAGAAAATGAGGGTCATCTAGGCAGCGGCAACACACAGCAGCAGTAAAACCAATTTAAAGCCCAGGAAATGGTATCCAATAACAACAGAAATAATTTCAAGCAGATAAATACCAGTAAACAACCAAAAACCAGGTTGAATGAACCAGATTCAACTCAAAAATAACTCCAGGAATCTCTGAAACCTTAGCTACAAAGATCACAAGGAAAACTTAAGCCATTTTTTACTCTAGATAAGCTGAAGATTGAATTGAGAACTTGGAACTTCAAAAATCACCCTAAATGTTCAATGGAATAGTAATTTTTCTGGATTTATTCACCTGAATTTTCAGTATCTTTCTCAGTACTCAGAACCTTTCTAGGATTTTAAATCTATGAAACTAGGATTGGAAAACTTTTTTTGAATTTCAAAATTCACATCTGTAGGCTGCTCAACTTTTGAATTTTTTTGAATTTTTTTGAATTTCTAGAGCTCTAAACTTTGAATTTTTGAATTTCAAATTTTTTGGATATCTCCAACTTCTCCCACTTCTGAATTTTTGAATTTCAAATCTGTAGCTCTCTAAAACTTCTTCAAAACTTGTATTGCAAGGCAGGGGATTGCCCTTTTTATAGGCAAAGGCTAGGGCAACTTTCAGATTTTCTTTTACACTCTTAGTCCCTTATCTAATTTTAGTTTTTAGCTACTTAGTCCTTCAATTCATGACTTATTGCCCAAGTTATTCTACCCAATTCCTGAATTTTAAATTAGAACCCCCCCCCCCCCTCTAGAAGGTTCTAGGGCGTTCTATTTTAGTTACTGCAAGATTCCTTAATTAAAATACCTATACTACCCCTGAATTAATCATAAAATTACTAACCTATGCCACACTAACCCTAGCCCATTTAAACTTGATCAAAAATGACCATAGTTAATTAACAAAGGGCTGGAATTATTCAACTATAACCAACAAAGTCTAATTAACCCAAAATCCCCTAAAATTGACCACTAAACCTAACTTTGAACTTTGAATTAATTCTGATCAATATGTGCTCTAAGACTAAATTTGTTATTAAACTAATAAAACAGTAAACTAACAGTCAGGAACTACAGTGTAAACTAACAATTAAGCTGGCAATTAAAAACAAACAAATAAAATTGTAACTACAATTAAAACGAAATAAAACTAAATCATGTAAACAAAAAGTAAGAAAAACAAACAGAGAATCACAAGCAAACACAATCAAATCAAAAATAAGAACAAAACTAAAACTATATGGCTGGAATAAGAACCCTAAATTAAAACCCGAAAATAAAAGTAAAAAATAACAGAAATACTCAGTAGAATAGAAGAATCAAAATCATGAAGAAAAATAGAAAAGAAGGTAAAAAATGGAATACCTCGAAATTGCTCACTTCAAACTAAAAATAAGGCCAGCTTCTTGGGAATAATCAGACTATAACCATCCTTAATCATGTGTTTTCATGAGAAAATACATGATTAAGGGCTATTATAGTCCCTAAATCAGTAACCTCCAAATGTGAAAAACTAGGGTCCCTGGCCCAATTTCGATTTGAAATTTGGGGATTTTGGGTAAGATTTGAAGGAAACTAGCATGGGATTTGGGAAGAGGGGGTTGAGGAGGCCATAGGGTGTGATTTTGGTTGGATTTGGAGGCGGCGCCACTGTACACGGTGGAGGCGGCGCTAGGGTTTTGTATATTCGAAGCGTTTGGGTAAGATTTGGAGAAAACTAAGGGTGGATATGAAAAGGGGAGGTAAAGGGGAAGGTCTGGTGTAATTTTGGTGGCCACTGGTGATCACCGCCGCCGCCGGCGATTTCCGGCCGGCGGCGGACGGTGGAGGACGGCGGCGTTAAGGGTTTTCCCGTAAGGTCTGAGAGAGATGAAGGTAGGGGGTCCTGGGGGAGGGGGGTGTTATCGTCTAGGCAGATTTATACTAAAGACTTCCTAGTTCTCAACCGTCGGATCAATCAACCTCGACGGCTGAGATCAACTGGGGAGCCAAACGCTGTCGTTTGGGGAAATCAAAAGCTGGACCAGATCGGGGTGATTTTGGGCTGGGGTTGAGACAGGTCTTTGGCTTGGGTTGGACGGGTATCAGGGTTTATTTGGGCTGGGATTTATTTTGTAATAACTAGCCCAAATATAACAAACCCCTTCCAATTTCTTTAATTCTTTTTTTTTCTTTTTTTTGTTTTCTTTCTTCTTTTCTTTTTTTTTCTTTAAATCTTAAAACCAGAATTAAACCTCAACATTAATCCAAACTACCTAATTAAGCTACAATTAAGCAAATACCAATTTCAAGGAAATTAGTAAACCTAAAAGCAAAACAACTCAAAGTTTCTTTATGATTTTTTGTATTTTTCGTAAAAGCCTAATTACTAATTAGTACAAAAATATGTAAAATTAAATCCTAAATGCTCATGCAATATTTTTTGTATTTTTATGAATTTATCATGCACACACAAATAAAAATACACACAAAATTACGCAATTAAATCCTAAAAATCAAATAATAAAAAAAATCCTAATTCTAAGAGGTCTATAGGAATAATTCCAACGAGGAAAAAATCACGTGCTCACAACACTCTCCAAATTCAAGCCCTAATTCCTCAATTTTTAGGCTTAATTTCCATGGATTTCAAGCTTACAATGATAAAATTCATCATAGAAACAAGTTTAGGGTCCAAAAATCTTACCTCCATGAAACCCTATTGAATTCCCTCTTCAATTAGCTCTCCCAAGCTTCAAAATCGCCCAACAATGGAGGTTCTTAGCCTCAAAATCGCAGAATAGCGCCTTCAAAATATTCTGCCCAGCAATTAAAAATACTTTTTCGCGAATGCGGTCAAAGCCTCGTGTTCGCGAAGCAAAAAAAATTATGTTGACCAAATTTCCTCTTCGCGAATGCGACATCACAAGCGTACGCGATGCCTCAGCCTCACCAACTCACGCCATGACTCACGCGATCGCGATGCTTACAAAACCAGCACTTCGCGAACGCGGGACTATCCTTCACGAACGCAAAGGCCAAACCTGATGCCACCTCACCTGGCCCTTCATGAACGCGAGGGTCCTCTCGCGAACGCAAAGACCAAAACGCCTGCAACAGCTGAATCATTTTTATGCAATTTTCCTTGACTCAAAATGATTCGATTGAGCACCCGAAACACACCCGATGCCCCCGGGACCTCAACCAAAAGCACCAACACATCCCAAAACCTTATTCAAACTTGTTCCAATTATCAAAATACCTCAAACAACATCAAATTACCCAAAACACATCAGATTCAAGCCTAAGAATCTCGTAATCTTCCGAAATACGTTTTTGATAAAAAAATCCAATCAAACCACGTCCGAATGACCTGAAATTTTACACACACATCCCAAATGACGAAACGAAGCTGTTGCAACTTTTGGAATTTCATTCCGACCCTTATATCAAAATCTCACCTATCAACCGGAGAATGCCGAAATCTCAATTTCGCCAACTCAAGCCTAAACCTTCCACGGACTTCCAAGATGCATCCCGATCACGCTCCTAAGTCCTGAATCACTAACGGAGCTAACCAAATCATAAAAATTACGATCAGAGATCATATACTATAAGTCAAATCTTGGTGACACTTTTCAAATTTCAAGCTTCAAACTGAGAACTATTCTTCCAAATTCGTTTTGATTACCCTGAAACCCAAAACCAATGATTTACATAAGTCATGATATATCATACGGGGCAAGTCATGCCTGAGAACTGATGAACAAGGTGTAAAGGCTCAAAACGACTGGTCGGGTTGTTACATCCTCCCCCACTTAAACATGCGTTCGTCCTCGAACATGCCCAGAGTTTGTTCTAAAAGCCAACCAATCGCTGAATAACCTTACCATGCATATACCCGGGATTGATCCCACGTCACCCTATCTCATATAGGCCTGATAACACAATGCAACTGAAATTTACCAATCCATCATAGTCCATTAACCTTAGAACCACATTTTCACTTATGAAATCATCCGCAAGATAAAAATCTCACATCCACACTCTGAATAAGCTCGACTTAGCTGTAATACCCCATTCCTGCAACCTCAGGTGCAATCACATGATGTACCACATACCCCAACCACTTGTAGCGATAACTTCTAATCACAACTGCTGCACACAACAATCGAATACCGGTAGAAAACTTCTTATCAACTAAAGTCTCATTCCAACACTTTCATATACTGCCAATGATAAATAAATCACACAGTAAGCCATAACCATTTCTCAGACCAACCATTCATGAAGCCACTTCTTCTTTGGCAAAGAAACCTCGATATTATCCTTCCGTCATGCTGGAATCGAATATGGTTTATTCATTAAATATCCCAACGATCCTATCTAATCCAACACAACTACTCTGGTGACATTGACATATCAATACAGGCCTAAGCCACAACTCGCACAACACGTGCACCAATAAGCAACAGTCCGAACATACTCAAATCATAAAAATGACTTAATTAAAAGAGTTATACCTCAAGTTCACCAGTAGCACCACAACACAAGGCTGAGAACCCGTCTCACATCATAGAAACAGAACACACAAATCTACCTGCACGGTCATACCTCCATATAACTTCGCTGCAATGTGCGACCCTATCCAGACACTGGTCCACATGAAACACCTCAAGTCACTCTGCTCGAAATTGATGATCACGCGCAATTGATGTCTAGAACCAAAGCAAGTCATCATACCCACAGTGAAGCAAATACATAATACTACATAACCCAAAAGGACATAACTGATACGCCATCCACCGAGCCATACCCAGTACTCTTCTCGTTCATTTCCACTATGAAACCCCAATGGAACCGCACCATAGGTGCCTATAACCAACAGATCGTAACGTCTTGCAACATAGAAAGGTAACCCATAGATCCCCCTGATTGCTAATAGCTCAAAAACAACCGAATCATCACATCTTTCGCCAATAGCAACTCGAAGTCAACTAAATCGTCTCGATGCCGGACACATATCAATATAGGTCTATAAATGGACCACACATCAACTCTAGTTACACACAATAGATAAATAATCCTTCGAAGGTTCACAATGACTGAATCCTAGCACATACTAACATCTAACTAACTTACCCATATTTTTCCATCCACAGCCACGAGCTAACCTGTATATGAGAAATTACAGTCTCCAAGTCCATAAAATGCACGAATTACCATATCTGATCCCAATTTTGCCAATTGCATATAGAATCACATCTAGTACTCAATCATTCCACGAGAGATACTCTAAGATTCTTCTGTGCTGCCAAGCAAACTCAAATGTCAGCAGCCGATCTGACAAGAAGTGTTGCAATACTACCGAAATACCATCAACGTAATCACATTGCCTTTTTCTGAAACATATACCCTCATAAAATCACCTCAATTAGCATTACCATTTCCTTAATCATCTGAAGGTCATTTCTCAAATCATCTGAAGCTCATTTTCTCAAATTATCTGAAGCTGCCCGTGCTGCCTAAGAATTTGTGACCTACCTTTCAGATCTAAACCGTGACCTTACACATGTTGGTCTCAATCCTACACAACATACCGCACAAACCTTACCATCCTAGGATAACCACGAGAACTTCATATCCCTTCCGAGGCACAAGCAACTATGTACTCCACTAGCCAAGAATTTCCCATTGATCCTCATTTAGAAGAAAATCACTATATATCCTATGTTCTGTATGCCCATAGAAAATATGCATCCCCCAAATCGCAGTAAAAACCATCAAGGACTCTCTGAGTTCCCTTTGTACAAATCAGACCTGCCAGGACTGAATCCTTCTAACTCGACCAAGTTAAGCAAGCCATCAAAACCTAAGAGCATTGCCACAAGATACCTGTAAGAATTCATTACCTCGAACACAGACAAAGAACTAATCATATCCTTACCATACCAGTCCGGTCTACTATCAAGCTACCTCACCTATCTAAATTTCCTTCTGATTCATCTTCGACTTGATATTCTCTCTTACTATAGCACCACAATTCCTCAACCAGGCTTGCTACATGAGACCCAAGCATAAAACCACATTGTCTAAGACCCATAAGCCGCTGAATACTCTCTTAAATATTCCCAAAAGCACCACATTCTAAAATACTTTACTCTGAAGAACTTCCTGCGAATCTAAATCTGTTACCTTTACCTTCCCGATTCTGATATATAGAATCTCATAATTAACGTAGAAATACCACAAGTCTTTACCTCTTCCAATGAAAACTCAGTTTCTAACCACATATACAACTTTAAGATACCCAATTGTTACATGTAGAATCTAGAACACATTAGAACCATTCTCGAGAGTCATTCACTCTATTCCAACAGCAATTAGCCTGATCGAACGAACAGACCACCCATGCCTCATTAGCATTCTGACACCGTGGAAGGTGACATCATTCCATTAAAACCAAACAACTTCCTGCTCTACGCACCGAGCATCTTTTACCATCAACGACTCAAGACATTCTGAGATTCTCTGACACCTATGAAGCATGACATGACCTTTGTCAAAATTTTCCTTTACTCGAGACATCCTCGGTCTCAATCTTCGTAAGCCATAACTAATTCACCCGAACGCCTCAAACTAGAACCGACATAGCACCTAGCCGTGCAATCAACTAATCAACAGCAGACTCCCCCACTTGGCTCGAAACCCTAGATCAAAACACACTCAATAACTTATAACACTTATACTTTATTGATGCCATAATACCATAGTAAGATTAAACTCAATCCTTCATAAGCTCATGAAACACAGACCATCTAGCACTTTGAGTCGTCTGCCAATCTCGCATTCATCCTCGCAACAGTCAAGCCCACCCTCTTAAGCGGCCCAAATTTAAATTTTTCAACACTTAATTTTTACTTGTAAATGAGATCTTCTAATAGACAACATGAGGATCACACAACCTCAAAACACTCTGCAGGAGATAACCCACCTACTTTACCTCCAACTAAAATTCCTGAATACCTTCCACTGTCATAAATTTTACGCAGTCACCTAGTCTTCCTGAGTCTGAACTCATACCGAAATCATGAAATCTACTTCACTCCTAACTAGGAAACATGAAAAGATTCTTCACACGCCCTTAGCTCGGGGCTATACCTCAAATCAAGGTGGAAATCAAGCACCTAATAGTTCCTCTATCCTCCAGCAGACCCTTCTCGTCGCTTCTAAATCATATGAATACACCTCGCAGACATAAAATACTCATCACGTAGCTATCCAGTCATCACTTCCCCTGATAGGGACACTACTAAACATATAAGTTCTAAAGCACTTACTCACACAAGAAGCACCTTGGTGCTCAAGCTATAGGCAAAAAGACGGCCTCAAGTCCTCCAGACTGGCCCAACATCAACACACAGAGATCATATCTTGCCCCTCAATCGGGGAATCACAAGCCATCGATGCACATCTTATACTAAGCGCTCATGCTCACATATGAATGCGTGGAAAGAATTTCAAGAGTTACTTTTCAAGCTGAATCAAAGGACACAGGATACGAATTCAAGAATGTGAAGTTTTCCTAAAGGTTATATAGCCTCTCGAGGATAAATACAGACGTCTCCGTACCGATCCACGAGACTCTACTAAACCTACTTATGACTCATGAGACCTATGTAACCTAGGCTCTAATACCAACTTATCACGACCCCAAACAGGCCCGGTCGTGATGGAGCCTCTCATGAAGACAATGCCAGCCGATACAACACTTACATTAACTTTTTAATCATTAAGAGTCATTTTTAAGCCTTTAATTAAATAATATTTCATGATATAAGTCTGAAAGAACAGTGCAGAATTAATATACAAGTCCGACATCGGGGCGTCACTAGTCGTGAGCATCTATCAAGATCTGAGTACAACAGGAATCTAGAAATATACTAAATACAGTAATAGAAATGAGAGGAAGGAAACGGTGCTGCGAACGTCGTTCAGCCACCTTGCTAACTCTGATGACTCCGCGTCTAAGCAATCAACACCCACTACCAATTTTCCAAGTACCTGAATCTGCACACGAGGTGCAGGGAGTAATGTGAGTACTCCAACCCAGTAAGTAATAAGAGTAAATAAAGACTGAGCAGTAGGAAACAATGAATCCACATTTACGATAAACTCAATAAGCACAACAGGCTTTCAATTCAGAATACGAGTCAATCATCTCATTTAAAATCTAGCTTTTTGGTAAAAATCATTTAAAATACCTTCCAGCAATTTCAGTAGGGGTGCAATACCATTTGTAATAAAAGAGATGAAAACCATAATCGGCCCCTTGACGAAACATACTCTGTAAAACAGCCCCTCGGGCAAAACTGTAATCATAAACACTTCATAACTTGAAAAACTCAGCGGAAAATGACCAAAGCCAAATCAGTGATTAGATTCTGAATATTTCATAAACCCCAGTTTGAATAAAAATTAGTTTTAAAACATTTATCTAACTTTTTCGACAGAGGCTCTGTATAAAGATGAGTGAAAACAGTCACTAAATCAACATATTCAATAGGAACTCACTCTAAAGAGAAGTAAAAATCGATAAGTTCATAATCAGGCCCCTCAGGCAAACATCACTCATGTACATGTATGTATCTATCGCCCCTCGGGCTAGTCTCAGTCCCTCATGACTCAACTCCTACCAATCAGCGCTCACACTCGGCATTCAAACTCCATAGGTGCCATATAGTAACTGTTGCGGCGTGCAGCCCGATCCATATATCGTTGCGGCATGCAACTTGATCCATATATCGCTGCGGCATGCAGCCCAATCCATATATCGTGTCAACGACGCTCACTGGGGGTGTGCAGACTCCGGAGGGGCTCTTACAGCCCAAGCACTATATCGCTGCGGCGTGTAGCCCGATCCAACATATCGTTGCAGCGTGCAGCCCGATATATATATATATATATATATATATATATATATATATATAATGCTGCGGCGCGTAGCCCGATCCATAGATATATATAATCCTCACAGCCAGGCCCTTAGCCTCTTTCAATCATTAACCTCACCATCAGGCTCTCAGTCTATCTCAGTCATCAACCTCACAATCAGACCCTTGGTCTATCTCAATTATCAACTCACGATCACTCAGACCATTAGTAAAACAGGGAACTCAGCCCAAACAATTTTCACATTTTTTTAAGAAGAATATAGTGATAAGGCCAGATTTAAGCAATAGTAGGTAAACCATGACTGAGGATATGCTTTCAAACAATTAGAGTGAGGAAAAATAGTAAAAATTTCCCTAAGGGTCTCGACGAGTCAGCACAAGGCCCCAAACATGGAGCACAGCCCAAAATATAATAATATCCAACAATTAGCTATCAAATACGCATTAAAATAATCATTCAGGATGGACTAAGTCACAATCCCCAGTGGTGCTCTACCCCACGCTCGTCATCTAGCGTGTAAGTCACCTCAACATAGCACAACGATGTGTAATCCGGGGTTTCAAACCCTCAGGACAGTATTTATAATCATTACTTACCTTGAACCGACTAAATCTCTAGATCGCGATGCATTTGCCCCTCAAATCGGCCTCAACGTGCATCGAATCCAAAATCAGGACGAATACATCACAATATGCCAAGGAAACAAAGCCCAAGCGAAAACAATCGGAAAATACCAAAAATCTCAAAACTAGCAAAACCTGAGCCCTGGGCCCACTTCTCGAAACTCAAAATTTTTTACATCATTAGATTCTTCATCTCCCCACATGTTCATACATATCAACAACATCAAAATCGAACCTCAAATGGCCCCTCAAATCCCAAATTTACACTCTCCAAATTCATGCCCTAATTCCTCAATTTTTAGGCTTAATTTCCATGGATTTCAAGCTTACAATGATAAAATTCATCATAGAAACAAGTTTAGGGTACAACAATCTTACCTTCATGAAACCCTCTTGAATTCCCTCTTCAATTAGCTCTCCCAAGCTTCAAAATCGCCCAACAATGGAGGTTCTTAGCCTCAAAATCGCTGAATAGCCCCTTCAAAACATTCTGCCCAGCACTTAAAAATCCTTCTTCGCGAACGCGGTCAAAGCCTCGCGTTAGCGAAGCACAAAAATTCCGTTGACCAAATTTTCTCTTCGCGAACACGACAACACAAGTGCGAACGCGATGCCTTAGCCTCAGCCTCACCAACCTACGCGAATGCGACCATGAATCTCGCGATCGCGAGGCTTACAAAACTAGCCTTTCGGAAACGCGAAGGCCAAACCTGATTCCTCCTTACCTGGCCCTTCACGAACGCAAAGTCCAAAACACCTGCAACTGCTGAATCATTTTTCTGCAATTTTCCTTGACTCAAAATGATCTGATTGAGCACATGAGGCCCCCGGGACCTCAACCAAAAGCACCAACACATCCCAAAACCTTATTCAAACTTGTTCCAATCATCAAAATACCTCAAACAACATCAAATTACCCAAAACACATCGGATTCAAGCCTAAGAATCCCAAAATCTTCCGAAATTCATTTTTGATCAAAAACCCAACCAAACTACGTCCGAATGACCTGAAAGTTTACACACATATCCCAAATGATGCAACGAAGCTGCTGCAACTCTTGAAATTTCATTCCAACCCCTATATCAAAATCTCACCTATCAACCGGAGAACGCCAAAATCTCAATTTCACCAATTCAAGCCTAAACCTTCCACGGACTTCCAAGATGCATTTCGATCACGCTCCTAAGTCCCGAATCACCTAACAGAGCTAACCAAATCATAAAAATTCTGATCCGAGATCATATAATACAAGTTAAATCATGGTCAAACTTTTCAAATTGAGAACCGTTCTTCCAAATTCGTTCTAATTACCCTGAAACCCAAAACCAACGGTTTACATAAGTCATGATCCATCACACGGTGCAAGTCATGCCCGAGAACTGACGAGCAAGGTGTAATGGCTCAAAACGACCGGTCGGGTCGATACAGTAGTCAACCCTTTTGAGCATATAGACCTTTTCTTTGGAAACCACATTACAAGCCGAATCCCCTTTGCTCTTAATCAATCTTGTTGAGCCTTTACCTCTGAAAGCAGTTAAGTAGCTAGATGAGTAAAGAAAGAGAGTGGGTAGCTTTTGAGTGGAACCATAGAAAGTCTGAAAAGGTGCAATGTACGAAAAAAAAATGATACTCATTAAGGAGAGTGAAAAAAAATAACTGAAAAAAATGAATAACACCTCTCATATCTTTGTCTGGCTAGTAAACATCTATATGTTGATGTGCCTAATAAATAAGAGATTAAATGTGTATGGTTTCTTGGCAAGAAATTGAAGTGGTCACGGCAAGAAGGTGCTTAGAAGCGAACTGTAGTGTATTAAAGTGCTTATGAGGGTTAGTTACTATTTTCTCAAATATATCCTACCCGTCCCTTAGCCTACATTACAACCTATAAGGTTCTACTTGATCCTAGACTGTGCGAGCTCAAATTAGTAGAGACTTATACTACAGGCAAGCCTATGGAACGAACTTGGGTGGCATAAGAGTTTCTTTGTGAGAGTGAGCAAATTCTTCGGATCTGAGAGTCCTTAAAAATACTTGAACTTATATTTGAGTGTGTTGACTACTTTCTCTCTATGGTTTGTTGGTGAGGTCACATAATTTGCAAGTGATTGGTAGAGTTTTTGAGTTGGCACAAAGAGCGATTCATGGTGTAGAATGCATTGGAGTCAAGTTTTGAGGCGGGGATGTTAGAAAGAGCCACATGAATACTTTATATAATCTTGGCATGAGCTTAAACCTTGAGGAAATGTATGAAGAGTGCATATGCTAGGTTCTAAGCGTTGATATAAACTATTATCATTGGTGTGATTCTTGAGCGTGTTTTGAAAGGTATTTCTTGCCTATGCGCTTAATTTTAAGTTGCTTGAGGACGAGTAAGAGTTTAAGTGTGGGGTGGTGATAAAGGATGAAAAGTGCATGTTTTGAGTGTGTTTGTGTGTTAATTCTTATGTGAGTTGCTGGAGTTCACATCGCTTTTGAAGTGAAAATATGCTCATTACGTGTTTCTTATATGTAGGAACAAACTTATGTGAAGAAAGAATCAAATAGGAGAAAATTTGGCGGAAAAAGAGCTGACAGAAAATTCCTCAAAATAGAATTGAGATTCACTTCGCCAGATCGAAACCGGAGCAGAAGAAACTAGAAAAGTCTCGGATGACGAAGCGAGGTTCACTTTGCCATACCAGGATCGGAGTAGAAAAAATTAGATTTTCCAATCCGAATTAGGAGAAGGAAAATTCTCCCCACACAAACCCTAGTCGCTATAAATAAATCCTAAAACGTGATTTTGAGGGGAAAGACACCACTTTGAAGAGAGAGAAGACTTTGGGGAGGCTAGAACACGCTTGGAGCAAGGAGAAAGAATTGTCACACCTCCTTTTCTTCGAGGGGATATGGTGTTTTTTCAATTAAAGTGACATTAATCGAAAAGGGATAATTTATTTAATTCAAAGTCTCCACTTGGAATTTTATGATTTCCCAAGTCACCGGTTTATTTTAAAATCCTAATTCGAGGAAATTTGACTCTATTTTTAAGTTCTGCGAACATAGAAGACCGGGTAAGGAATATGTTAACCTGGGAGAAGGTGTGAGGCACTCCCGAGTTCTTTGGTTTTAGCACGCTCTCTTTAATCATACCTCGCTTAATTAAATATCTAGTCATGCATTTT
Source organism: Nicotiana glauca (assembly GCA_026770625.1). Lineage (NCBI taxonomy): Eukaryota > Viridiplantae > Streptophyta > Magnoliopsida > Solanales > Solanaceae > Nicotiana > Nicotiana glauca. The sequence goes on from MU675076.1 coordinate 43,747, forward strand.
AGAGCCTATGTACATTTTACCCTTTACCACTTTTAATTATGGCGTTATAGAATTAATCTTTGAAATGAACTATATGTGTATAAATCCGTTTTATTTAGTGTGCTAAAATCATGTCACGCGTACGTGTACACAATGAATAACATTGTATTATTATTAAGATTGTTTCTCCGAAAGTTGCGCGAACGCATACCCTGGTTTTAATTTGAAAATCGTAATTATATCACACGAACATACACATGATCACGATAATTTGATTAATTAAGAGCGTACCTGAAGCTACTAACATGTTTATGAATATTATAAATTTATATACGGACTAATAAAAAAGGGAATTTATATGATATTAACGAGCCTAGCATACTCCTAGCGACCCGAGCAATTAAAAGAAAGATAAAATGGTAGTGGAAATACCTTTCTTAAACTCAGATTCCTTCTCAATATTAATCAAACCCCAAATGCAATTTTGAACCCACAACCCCACGACCTACTTGATTAGTTAGGGTCCAAATTTATTTTAGTTCATTAAACTGAAATTTATAACCCATAAACTGATGAACTCGGCTTGTATTCGACCAAACCAAAGAAATTCAGTCTACAGCTCAAACAAATGTTATCATCATATCAATGTAATATAGCTAATCAACGATAAACTATGAGTAACTCAACAAAAATTAACATCCGGTTAATGTAATTGAAGTATAGTATTCGGGGAGAAGAATGGACCTCAAACAAAGCAATTTTGAATCTGAAAATGCTTAACACCAGAAACTTTAGAGAACGACAACTTCGACGGAATCGCGAATCTGCCTGATAACCTCAGACTACGACTTCAAATGAACTGGGACACAAGATAAGCAACATGAATTAATTTGATTCAGTTGGCTGCTGAAACAGAGAGGAGTTGTGTTGGCGAAATATTTTGAAAGTGGTGGTGTTGTTGGCCGATGCGTCTAGCATCTTGAATTTCATGAAGTTAAAAACCAGGGATCACCAATTTAAACGAGCAGCTGGGAATTGATATTGAAAAATACGGTTGAATTCACGACAGGCATCAATTACGAATTTTGATAAGAAAAAGTAAAGAAAGAAGCAGCTTTGATACAAAGGAAAAGAAAACTTTATGATGAAGACAATAACTGAAGAAAAGTTTGGAGGAATTCCCCTCTACTCTATCGTTCCCTCCCCTGTACTCTTTTATGTTTGTTATCAATTTTGTCCAGATTTCCTTCCCGTTTCTTTTTTTCTTGTGTGTTTGTACGTGTCGCTGCTCTTTAGAATTAAGGGAGGAGTTAGGACTTTGTGAAAAATATGAGTTTTATATGGTTTGGGGAAAGAACCTTGGCCATTGGATGAAAGTAGATTAATGACTATGATTAAGGGAGGGGTTTTATGGGTGAGAAAACTATTTGGGCTAAAAAAAATTGGGAAAAATGAGCATTTGTCTTGCTGGGCCACTAAAATCCAAAAACGAGCTCCCAATTGGCCCAAATTCAATTCTTTCTCGTTGAACAAAAATAAAAATGCCACCCAAAATAAACTTATTAATCTTAGTTAATAAGAATAAACTATTAAAGTGAACTATATACTAAAGTCATGGTAAAAATTAAATATTATCATTATAAAATACTTGTAAGCTTAAATAAATAAAAAAAGATACTCCCTCCATTCTACTTTATGTGAAACTATTTCCTCTTTGGTCCCTTCCAAAAAGAATTATCCATTTCCAAATTTGGAAATAATTTAGCTTAAACTTACAATACTACCCTTAATGATAAACTTTTATAACCACGCAAATAATCTGGATCCCTTTTTAACTTGTTTAGGATCACAAATTCCAAAAATCTTCATTTTTTCTAACTCCATACCCAGTTAAACAGGTTCACATAAATTGGAACGGAGAGAATATACAATACAATAAGAAATATTTTAAAACTATTTTTGTATTTTTAAACTTATGTTTTAAAATTAAAATTAAAGTTAAAGATAAAAATATCTATAAAGTCAAATAAATATTAAAAGTACTACGAATACTAAATCTAATCTTTAAGAATCGCGCGGGTCAAAAATTACATGCTTACAACTGCCCCTCTTTGCTTGAAAACTCGAAGAGTTTTTGAGCAAATAATTAAGTAAGCAACGTAATTGACTTCTGACCCGACAATTATTCAAATGAGATAAAGATGGATAAAAGATTGTGACCGAGCCCTGATATATGAGTTACCTACATATCTTTGGCTATATCAGGCCATGTGTAGTTCAGAAGTGAGAAGAGATGGATTATGTGGAGAGAATGAGAGAGTCGAGTAGGGCTCCGTCGAGGCTCCGGTCCGTGGCCTGTTATTACATCAAAATCAAAATCTAAAAGAATTAAAAAAGCCTATTGTCACGACCCGTATTTCCCACCCTCGGGAGTCGTGATGGTGCCTGCTCATGAAAGCTAGGCAAGCCGAGCATTATATTCACTAACTCTTTATTTAGCCCCTTTTAATAGTTTAAATCAACATGCGATCAATAATGAAATATTAATGATAATTAAAGATATGTGGAAGACGAAATCTGATAACTTAGCCAAAAAAAACAAGTTCAACAATACAAAGTACATCTCTACCCGGAACCGGTGTCACAATATCATGAACCATCTACAAATACTACATACAATTATCTGGAAAGAAGATATAATTTGTCTCTAAAGTAAATAAAAACAGAATATAAAGATAGAAGAGAACGCCGGGGCCTGCGGACGCATGCAGGACTACCTCGGGATTGCTGACTGGACTGAAAGCAGCCACTCAAAGCTATGATCCACAAGCTGCTGCTCCGGAATTTGCACACAGTGCAGAGTGTAGTATCAGCACAACCGACCCCATGTGCTGGTAAGTGCCTAGCCTAACCCCGGTGAAGTAGTGACGTGGCTAGGACCAGACTACCAAATAAAACTACGCAGTTATATAATATACAACAAAAAATAAAATCAAAATGAATAAGTAAAGATGGGAGGGGGTCATGTTGCGGGGGACTATCATTTATCAATAGTAATTCAAGAGAAAAGCATAAGGACAATTAGAATTCACAGCAAAAGAATAAGGAACTCGTAACCAATCAATAAGCACTTTTTATTATCTATTGTTGCAGCGCTCAACCAGATCTAAATCATAATAACACTGTTGCGGCGTGCAACCCGATCCATATTATTTATCACTGTTGCGGCGTGCAATCCGATCCAAACAAAATATTATTGCGGCGTGCAATCCAATCCTACTATAATATTGTTGCGGCGTGCAACCCGATCCATATAATTTATCACTGTTGCGGCGTGCAACCCGATCCAAATAAAATATTGTTTCGGCATGCAACCCGATCCAATTATAATATTATTACGGCGTGCAACCCGATCCAAGTATAATATTATTGCAGCGTGCAACCCGATCCAACTATAATGTTGTTGTGGCGTGCAACCAGATCCAAAGATAATATTGTTGCGGTGTGCAACCCCATCCATATCATTATATACAATTCAACACCAATTGCTAAAAGAGTCCCGGCGAGGGAACAATAAGAAAACAACACTATCCCAATAAGGGAATCGACTATACAAGTAAATACGTCCCGGTAAGGGAGTCAGCTATAACCAAACTTGTTCCAACATTTAACTTCACAAAGAAACCTCAACTAGCACAAATCCTCAACCATAAGAAACTTCCACGAGAATAATCATAATTCTTGCCCAACACGGAAAAAATCAACAACTTAGATATTCGTGGTACTTAGTAAGAACACAATGATTTCAATTAAGACTCACGTTCATGCTTGACACCAACGTATAGATACTCGTCACCATGCCTTTACGTCGTACTCAACAAATAACATGTAGCAAATATGACACAACTCCTAATCCCTCAAGCTAAGGTTAGACCAAACACTTACCTCGATGCCACAAACACAATTCATGTATCAACTATCGCTTTACCACTTAATTCCACCACCAATTTGCTCGTATCTAGCTACAAACTACTTAATTACATCAATAAACACTAAATGAACCAATTCCAATGCATGAAAATAAGTTTTCCAAAGTTTTAGTCGAAAAGTCAAAAATTGCCCCTGGCCTACATGGTCAAAACCCGAGGTTCGAACCGAAACCCGATTACTCATTCTCCACGAACCCAAATATATAATTTATTTTGAAATCTGACCTTAAATCGAGGTCTAAATCTCCAAATTTTGAAAAACCTAGGTTCTACCGAAAATACTTAATTTCCCCATGAAAATTATTGATTTTGGGTTGAAATCATGTGAAAATATGTTAATGATTGAACAAAATGAGTTAAAATTGACTTACAATCGATTTGGAAGAAGAGTTGTCTTTGAAAAATCGCCCATGAGTGTTTTGGTTTTGAAAGAGTGTGAAAAATGAAAGATTTTCGGATAAGTTATAAAATTGCAGGTCACAAATGTCGCAATTGTGAACACAGACTTCTGCTAAGCTCGCATTTGCGAGTTGGGAATGGCGAACATTTCGCATTTGTGACGACTAGCTACAAACTGGGGGATCGCATTTGTGATAAATCCCTCACATTTGCGAGGTAGGCTTGCCTGGGCTATTTTCGCATTTGCGACAAAGCCTTCTCATTTGCGAGCCATGCTTCGCATTTGCGAAGATTGCAGGCCTGCAATGCAACAGCTGAAGTCTGCAATTTTCCAAGTTCAAAATCCACCCCTTGGCCTATCCAAAACTCACCCGAGCCCTCAAGGCTCCAAGACAAACATGCACACCATCCTAAAAACATCATACGGACTCACTCGTGCATTCAAATCACTAAAATAACATCAACAACTATGAATGTAGCATCAAAATCATGAAATTTTGTTAAGAACTTCAAATTTTTCAATTTTCTCAAATGCGATCTGGTTCACGTCATTTCAATTCCGTTTCTTACCAAATTTGACAGACTTGACTTAAATCATACTCCCTCCGTTTCAATTTATGTGAACTCATTTGACTGGGCACGGGGTTTAAGAAAAGAGAGAAGACTTTTGAACTTGTGGTATAAAACGAAGCACATATATTTTGTGTGGCTATAAAATCATTGCATAAAGGTAAATTATTTCCAAATAAGGAAAGAGGTCATTCTTTTTGGCATAGACTAAAAAGGAAATAGCTTCACATAAATTAAAACGGAGGGAGTATATAAGACTTGTACCGGGCTCCGGAACCAAAATACGGCCCGCATCAAGTTTTAAACACATTTCATTTTCAAAAACTCATAATTATTCCAGAAAATAATTTTATTCAAAAAATTATTTCTCAGACTTGGAACCTCGGAATTCGATTCCGGGTATATGCCAAAATCCTATATTTTCCTACGGATCCTCCGGGATCATCAAATTACAGGTCCGGGTTCGTTTACCCAAAATATTGACCAAAGTCAACTTAATTCATTTTTAGGTCAAAATTCATCATTTTTCACAGGTTTTCACATATTCTCAAAAAGTTGTTGCCTGCACACGCTATAGTACAGGAACAGTGCAGCAGTCAACTTTCTGTGGAAGGCTTTTTACCTACCTTGCTTACATCATGGTAAGTGATGTCATACATGTATTAATACAATCAAAGAAGGTAAAACACTTGACTTGAAGACTTAAATATTTCACTCAAGCTCTCACGTGATCATCCAGCAAGCAACTCTCAAGTGCTTCAAGAACAAAGAACAAAGAACAAAATAACTACGGACCAGTTCCCACATCAACTTATTGTGTAACGACCCAACTGGTCGTTTTATATTTTATAACCCCATTTCCTTAAATAAAACTTCTTGCACTTGCTTTAACTAATTTATTACTTGTGGGGACGGGTGGTTCGGAAGTTGAAAGAGTTTCTAGTAAGAATAAGTCCAATTGCTTCTTTAAGTTTCTCTAAAAAGTCCAAGTTTGACTTCAGTCAACTTTCTTGGGAAACGGACCTGGATTCATAGTTTGACGATCCCGGAGGGTCCGTAGAAAAATATGAGACTTGGGCGTATGCCCGGAATTGAATTTTGAGGCCCCTAGCCCAAGTAATGAATTTTTATGTGAAATTGTTAAATTAAAGTTTCAAAGATTTAAATAAACTAAGAAATCATTGTTTTCCTTGGTATCGGGCTTGTATTTTGATTCTAAAACTTGGTACAAGTCCGAAATATCAGTTAAGACTTACCCGTAAAATTTGGTGTCAATCCGAATAGTTTAAGGGCATTTTGACCCGTTAGAAGAAAATTAAGAACTTGGAGTTCAATAGATTGATTTATTTGGTTTTAGGACGTGATTCCTTGATTTAATGTTGTTTTGAGTGATCCGAGGGTTTGAATAGGTCTGCCTCGTAATTTCAGACTTGTCGGTATGTTCGGACGGGGCACAGGAGCCCCGAGCATCAAACGAGCGAGGCTCGAGCGAAGTTGAAACTTGGAAAATGACTGAAGTTTGCTGCTTCTGTCATAACAGCATCTGCGGTTCTTGGATCGAAGAAGCACTACCGCAGATCGCAAAAGCAAAAGGGACCAGGCCCAGGGGAAACCGCAAAAGAGGCCCAGAGACCGCAGAAGCAGTCCCACTTAAGCGGAACCCAGACCGCAGAAGCGGTCCACCTTCCCCATTCCCAGTATCGCAGAAGCGGACTTGCATAAGCGAGAACCTGATCGCAGAAGTGGTCCAGGCTTCCTTGTTCGTTTCCGCAAAAGTGGCCCTTTACTGTAGAAGCGGGAATCCTACCGCAGAAGCGGAAATAGCTGGGCACAAGGGTTCATTTAATTTGAACCCAAAGCCATTTTTATCACTTCTCATTCCATGCTTGGGCGATTTTGGTGGTTCCAAAGAGAGGGTTTCAACATATTATTTCAAGGTAAGCAATCTTCCTCTATTATGAGTTAAATTACATGAACATTAGGTAGATTAAACACTAAAATTTGGAGAAAATCAAGGGTTAGAGCTACACCTAGAGTTTTAGCAAAATTAAGTTTTAAGCATGGAATTTGTTAGGTAATGAACTAGAAATCATATATTTGTGATCCTTAGGTGATAGAGAACAACTTCCTTCGAAAAATCTCGGAATCCGGGCACGTGTGCCCGGGGTTGAAATTTAGAAAACTTGTGGGAAAGGTTGGGAAATCACTTAAATAGTTAGAATTCAGCCTTGTAATCCCTTATTAACTAGTTCTTGCTTTATTTTAATTAGTTTGTGCTTCTTCAGCTTCGAATTGAGGGTTTGGGCTTGTTCTTGATATTGGAAGTGCGCTTCGGAGAGAGGTGAGTGTCCTTTCTAACCTTGTAAGAGGGAATTGTCCACATAGGATTATAAATGAGTAATTGTTGTTAAATGCGGGGGCTTCGTACGTACTAGGTGATGAGAGTTCGTGCGTAGCTACTATAATAATAATTATGTGGGTAGTTTAGGACCCACATCATGCCTAATTGGGGGATATTTCTTATTTTAAATTACCAATATGATCGTGTATGATTTGCTAGAAACTTGAGGGAATGAAAAGTAACATATGAGCTTGTTGAGCCTTGGTAGGAATTTCCTTGTATATAATCGATCCTTTATGTGCATTCTTGATATTTTTCTTGATGATTATGGATCGGGCCGATCGCCTCGGTGAAAATAGATGCATCTATGGTTCGAGTCGTTCGACCCTCGGCAGTGCAAAATTTATTTTCTGTTGGAGCGGGCCGTCGACCTCATCATGATTGCACATGATATACCTATGCTTACGTTCAGACATGACATGATCACTTATTAAGTATTTTTTTAAGGGAAAAATGGTAATTGAATTATGGTCAGGAACACAAATATGACTTTTCTTTTAACCTTGTATTATTAAAGATCCCTATGTTGTATATCTCACATTATTATTATATTATATTGACCTTAGTAAGTATCAATTCGACCTCTCATCTCTACTTCTTCTAGATTAGACAGGATACTTACTGGGTACATGTTGTTTATGTACTCATGCTACGCTTCTGTACTTAAATGTACAGGATCTGAGACAGGTGGATCTGGGCATCATTCTGGTGCGTATCAGTGAGCACATCTGGGACTTCTACGGTGAGATGCTTCTCTTTCATGCTGATCCGTAGCCGAAGAAGTCTTTCTCTGTATTTTTGGTTCTGTCTATCCTGATTCAGACCGTAGGATAGTATAGTATTCTTTTTTGTATATTCTTCTAGTTGCCCGTAGCTTGTGACACCAGGTTCTGGCACACATAGTGGTAGACATTTATTTTTGGATTGTATTGTCATTTCGACACATTATGATCTTTACTGGTCTTCCCTTTATTTCGAAAATCTATTACAATTGTCTTTGGTTAAAGTAAAAATGAGAATTTAATCACATTTCCACATTGGCTGGCCCGACAATGGTGTCGTGCGCCATCATGACCTATTATGGAAAATGGGTTGTGACTACATGGTATCAAAACACTAGGTTCACGTAGGTCTCACAAGTTATGGGCAAACCTAATAGAGTCTTGTAGATCAGTACGGAGACGTCTGTATTTATCTTCGAGAAACTTTAGGGTACTATGAAAACATACTCTTTATTCATTTCTATCGTGCAATGGCCAGTGTACTAAATTTCCCTCTTCTATTCTCTCACAGATGGTGAGGACCCATACCGCCGACGTTCCGAACCCGGGAGGAGCTGCTCCCCCTATTGCCAGAGGCCAAGGTAGAGGCCGGGGGAGGGCACCATCCCGTGGTAGGGGACGAGGACATCCCAGAGCTATTACAGATGCACCACCAGCGGACCCTACGAGGGATCCCATTATTGAGGAGCAGGGCGAGGTGCCCGCAGCTGTGCCTACTCAGGTGGATTTCATGACAGCACCGGGATTTCAGGAGCTCATGGGCCGCATGCTTCGGTTCATGGATACTATGACTCAGGCTCGTTTATTTCCAGCAGATCCAGCTATCTCACAGGCAGGATGGGGAGCACATACCCCTACCGTATAGGCTCCAGGTCATACATTCATAGTTTATCATACTCCGGGTGCACTACCCGCAGAGGGGGTTCAGCCAGTTGCTACAGCGGCACCCCAGCCTAGGCCAGCTGTGGACGGCGATCCGCAGAAATTATTAGACATATGGACTAGGTTGCACCCTCCAGTCTTGGGGCGTGAGCGTCATGAGGATGCCCAGGATTTCATTGACAGGTGCAGGGATAGACTGCACAATATGAGGATATTGGAGTCGCATGGAGTCGACTTCACTACTTTTCAGCTGGAAGGCAGGGCCCGTAGATGGTGGTAGTATTATGGACTTAGCAGGCCAGCAGGCGCTCCTCCCTTCACTTGGGGTCAGTTCACTCAGTTATTCCTGGATCGGTACATTCCACCCTCTGAGAGGGAAGAGCTACGTCATCAGTTTGAGCATCTAGAGCAGGGTTAGATGTCAGTGACCGATTATGAGGCGAGGTTCTCTGAGTTGTCTCGCCATGCACTTATCATACTTCCCACGGAGGCAGAGAGAGTACGGAGATTTGTTGTGGATTACACCCCACTATCAGGTCGGGTATGACCCGTGAGGTAGAGATGGGCACTGGGTATCAGCTAGTACTTGAGATTGCTCACAGGATTGAGGGTTACCGTTTGAGGGGTAGAGAGTAGATGCAGCAGGATAAGAGGGTCAGATTCTCAGGAGAGTTCAAAGGCGCTCCAGCTAGGGGCAGAGGTCACTTTGGGATGGGTCACCCCAGTAGGCCCCCAGTTCCAGCACCACCACCTACTTGGGGTGCTCCAGCGCGCTCCGATTTCAGCGCCATGCCAAAGAGTTCCGATCGCCCGCCAGCTATCTAGGGTTCATCCAGTGGGGTATCCAGGTCCTCCAGATTCTTCCAGTTCTTATTTCATTGCTATGCCGGAGAGTTCATACCGCCCACCGGCTATTCAGGCTTTTTCTAGTGGATCTTCTGGTATTCAGAGTCAGCCATCGGGATAGTAGGTCGCCGTATCACGTTGTTTTGAGTGCGGCAACAACGGCCACATGAAGAGATACTACCCCATGCTTAGGGGCAAGGCAGTACAATAGGGGCAGCAACCCATAACTCCAGCACCAGCGGCCTATCCACCTATAGGTAGAGGGCAGACTGGTAGAGGACATTCCAGGGGTGGAGGCCGGATAGGGAGAGGTCAGCTAGCTACTACTCAGTCAGGTGGAGGCTAGACAGCCGGTGCTCCAACTAGATTTTATGCTTTTCCAGCCAGGACAGATGCATTGGCCTTAGATGCCGTCATCACAGGTATTATTTCCGTTAGCGGTAGGGATGCATCGGTACTATTTGATCCAGGGTACTTATTCATATGTATCATCTTTATTTGCTCATTTCCTGGCCATTTCCCCTGAGCCTTTGGGTGTCCTGTTCATGTGTCCACTCCAGTGGGCGATTCTGTGGTTGTGGATCGGGTCTACCGGTCTTCTGTGGTTACTTTTTGAAGTTACGAAACTAGAGCGGATCTTTTGTTGTTGGACATGATTGATTTTAAGGTCATCCTGGGCATGGATTGGCTATCTCCATACCACGCCATCCTTGATTACCATGCCAAAACTATTTCACTAGCGATGTCAGGGTTGCTAAGGTTGGAGTGGAAGGGTTCCACTGTTGATACGCCTAGCAAGGTTATTTCCTTCCTAAAGGCTCAGCGCATGGTTGAGAAAGGGTGTTTCGTTTATATAGCTTATGTTCGAGACACCACCGCAGATTCCCCGACGATTGATTCAGTGCTAGTAGTCCGAGAGTTCGTTGATGTTTTTCCTTCTGATCTTCCTGGCATGCCTCCAGATCGTGATATTGATTTGGTTCCAGGCACTCAGCCTATATCTATCCCTCCGTACCGTATGGCTCCTAAAGAGCTGAAGGAGCTGAAGGAACAGTTGGAGGAGTTGTTAGCAAAAGGGTTTGTTAGGCCCAGTGTATCGCCTTGGGGAGCACCAGTGCTATTTGTAAAGAAGAAGGATGGGACCATATGGATGTGCATTGATTACCGCCAATTGAACAAAGTCACCATCAAGAACAAGTATCCATTGCCCCGTATTGATGATTTGTTTGACCAGCTGCAGGGTGCTAGGGTGTTCTCTAAGATTGACTTAAGGTCAGGGTATCATCAGCTAAAGATTCGATATTCAGATGTTCCGAAGACCGCATTCAGGACTAGATATGGCCACTATGAGTTCCTGGTGATGTCATTTGGCTTGACTAATGCTCCAGCGGCATTTATGGACTTGATGAACAGGGTGTTCAGGATTCATATTGATTCATTTGTTATCGTCTTCATTGACGATATCTTGATATACTCGCGTAGCCTGGGGGAGCACGAGCAGCATTTGAGAGTAGTACTTCAGACCTTGCGAGAGCAGCAGCTTTATGCTAAGTTCTCCAAGTGCGAGTTCTGGCTAGATTCAGTGGCATTCTTGGGGAACGTAGTGTCAGGGGAGGGTATTAAAGTGGATCCCAAGAAAATTGAGGCAGTTTAGAGTTGGCCACGTCCTACTTCAGTGATCGAGATCAGGAGTTTCCTGGGGTTGGCAGGTTACTACCGACGATTTGTGTAGGGCTTTTCATCTATTGCATCACCTCTGACCAGATTGACCAAAAAGGGTGCCCCATTTTGTTGGTCCGATTATTGTGAGGAGAGCTTCCAAAGTCTCAAGACGGCTTTGACTAGGGCAACAGTTCTTGTATTACCTTCCGGTTCAAGGATGTACACGGTATATTGCGACGCTTCTCGCATTGGCTTGGGATGTGTACTGATGCAGGAGGGTCGAGTTATTGCATATGATTCACTTCAACTGAAGGTTCATGAGAAGAATTACCCTGTGCACGATCTAAAGTTGGCAGAGATTGTTCATACCCTTAAGATATGGAGGCATTATTTGTATGGGGTGTCATGTGAGGTTTACACTGACCATCGCAGCTTGCAGCATTTGTTCAAGCAGAGGGATCTTAATTTGAGGCAGCACAGGTGGCTTGAGTTACTGAAGGATTATGACATTACCATTCTTTATCACCCAGGTAAGGCGAATGTGGTCGCGGATGCCTTGAGCAGAAAGGCGGAGAGTATGGGTAGCTTGGCATTCATTCCTGCTGAGATGAGACCATTAGCTTTGGACATCCAGTCTTTAGCTAACAGACTTGTGATATTGGACATTTCGGATCCCAGCAGAGTTCTACCATGTGTGGTTGCTCAGTCTTCGTTATTGGGGCAGATTAAGGCCCGATAGTTCGATGATCAACATTTGGCTGTCCTTAGAGAGACGTACTTCAGTGAGGTGCCAAGGAGATTTCTATTGGCGAGGATGGTGTGTTACGGCTTCAGGGCTATGTATGTGTTTATAATGTTGATGGCTTGAGGGAGAGGGTCCTAGAGGAGGCCTATAATTCGAGGTACTTCATTCATATAGGTGCCACGAAGATGTATCGTGACTTGAGGTAGCATTACTAGTGGCAGAGGATGAAGAAGGACATCATGGAGTATGCAGCTAAATGTTTGAATTGCCAGCAGGTCAAATATGAGCACCAGAGGCCAGGTGGCCTATTTCAGCGGATGCCCACTCCGGAATGGAAATGGGAGCGCATCACCATGGATTTCGTGGTTGGGTTGCTGCGGACCTTGCGAAAGATTGATTTAGTGTGGGTTATTGTGGATAGGTTGACCAAGTTGGCCCACTTCATTCTAGTGGCAACTACTTATTCAGCGGAGAGATATGCTCAGATTTACATTTGGGGGATAGTTAGGTTGCACGGTATGCCGGTTTCCATCATATCAGACAGAGGCCCTCAGTTCACTTCCCATTTCTGGAGAGCTGTTCAGATTGAGTTGGGGACCCGTGTAGAGCTTAGCACGACATTTCATCCTCAGACCAATGGGCAGTCGGAGTGGACAGTTCAGATTTTGGAGGATATGCTTAGAGCATGTGTGATTGACTTTGGAGGGCAGTGGGATCAGTTCTTACCCTTGGCGGAGTTTGCATATAACAACAGCTATCAGTCCAACATAGAGATGGCCCCGTATGAGGTATTATATGGTCAGCGTTGTCATTCCCCTATCGGGTGGTTTGAGCGTGGTGAGGCTAAGTTACTTGGTACAGATTTGGTTCAGGATGCCTTGGATAAGGTAAAGTTGATTCAGGAGAGGCTCCGCATAGCTCACTCTAGGCAGAAGAGTTACGCGGATCAGAAGGCGCGTGATGTATCATTCATGATTGGCGAGAAGGTTCTCTTGAAAGTCTTGCCGATGAGGGGCATTATGAGGTTTGGAAAGAAGGTAAAGCTAAGCCCAAGCTTTATTGGTCCCTTTGAGGTGTTGAGTCGAGTTGGAGAGGTTGCCTATGAGCTTGCTTTACCTCCCAGTTTATCGGGAGTTCATCCAGTTTTCCATGCATCGATGCTTCGGAAGTATCATGCCGACCTATCACATGTTTTGGATTTCAGTACCATTCAGTTAGATGAAAGCTTGGGCTAGGAGGAGGAGCCAGTCGCCATTATTGATAGACAGGATCGCCAGTTGAGGTCCAAGAGGATTTCCGCAGTAAGGGTCCAGCGGAGGGGCCAACCGATTGAGGAGGCGACTAGGGAGTCCGAGGAGGACATGCGGAGCAGATATCCCCACTTATTCAGCAGTCCAGGTACTTTTCTATGTCCATTCGAGGACAAACGTTTGTTTAAGAGGTGGAGAATGTAATGACCCGATTGGTCGTTTTACATTTTAGAATCCTGTTCCCTTAAATAAAACTTCCCTCACTTTCTTTAACTAATTTATGACTTGCGGGGACGGGTGGTTCGGGAGTTGGAAGAGTTTTGATTAAGAATAAGTCCAATTGCTTCTTTAAGTTTCTCTAAAAAGGCCAAGTTCGACTTCGGTCAACTTTCTTGGGAAACAGACCCGGATTCTTGGTTTGACGATCCCAGAGGGTCCGTGGAAAAATATGGGGCCTGGGCCTATGCCTGGAATTGAATTCTGAGGCCCCTAGCCCGAATAATGAATTTTTATGTGAAATTATCAAATTAAAGTTTCAAAGATTTAAATAAACTAAGAAATCATTGTTTTTCTAGGTATCCGGATTGGATTTTGATTCCGAAACTTGGTACAAGTCTGAAATATCAGTTAAGACTTACCCGTAAAATTTGGTGTCAATCCGAGTAGTTTAAGGGCATTTTGACCCGTTAGAAGAAAATTAAGAACTTGGATTTCAATAGATTGATTTATTTGGTTTTAGGACGTGATTCCTATATTTAATGTTAGTTTAAGTGATCCGAGGGTTCTAGTAGGTCCGCCTCGTGATTTCAGACTTGTCAATATGTTCGGACGGGGCACGGGAGCCCCGAGCATCAAACGAGCGAGGCTCGAGTGAAGTTGAAACTTGGAAAAGGACTGAAGTTTGCTGCTTCTCTCATAACCGCATCTGCGGTTGTTGGACCGCAGATGCGGCTTCCTCATCGCAAAAGCGGAAGGGGCCAGGCCCAGGGGAAACCGCAAAAGCGGCCCAGAGACCGCAGAAACGTACACCTTCCCCAGGCCCAGTACCGTAGAAGAAGACTCGCAGAAGTGAGAACTTTACCGCAGAAGCGGTCCAGGCTTCCTTTTTCATTTTCGCAAAAGCGGCCCTTTACCGCAGAAGCGGATCCCGCAGAAGTGGATCCCGCAGAAGCGGATCCCGCAAAAATGGGAATCCTACCGCAGAAGTAGAAATAGCTGGGAAGAAGGGTTCATTTAATTCGAACCCAAAGCCATTTTTATCTCTTCTCATTCCACACTTGGGCGATTTTGGTGGTACCAAAGAGAGGGTTTCAACATATTATAGCAAGGTAAGCAATATTCCTCCATTATGAGTTAAATTACATGAACATTAGGTAGATTAAACACTAAAATTTGGTGAAAAATCATGGGTTAGAGCTAGACCTAGGGTTTTAGCAAAATTAAGATTTAAGCATGGAATTTGTTAGGTAATGAACTAGAAATCATATATTTGTGATCCTTTGGTGATAGAGAACAACTTCTTTCGAAAAATCTCGGAATCCGGGCACGTGGGCCCAAGGTCAAAATTTAGGAAACTTGTGGGAAAGGTTGGGAAATCACTTAAATAGTTAGAATTCAACCTTGTAAGCCCTTATTGACTAGTTCTTGCTTTATTTTAATTAGTTTGTGTTCGTTCGGCTTCGAATTGAGGGTTTGGGCTTGTTCTTGATATTGGAAGTGCGCTTCGGAGCGAGGTGAGTCTCCTTTCTAACCTTGTAAGAGGGAATTGTCCCCATAGGATTATAAATGAATAATTGTTGTTAAATGCGGGGGCTACGTACGTACTAGGTGACGAGAGTCCGTGCGTAGCTACTATAATGATAATTGTGTGGGTAGTTTAGGACCCACATCATGCCTAATTGGGGAATATTTCTTATTTTAAATTACTAATATAATCGTGTATGATTTGCTAGAGACTTGAGGGAATGAAAAGTGAACATATGAGCTTGTTGAGCCTTGGTAGGAATTTCCTTGTATATAATCGAGCCTTTATGTGCATTCTTGATATTTTTCTTGATGATTATGGATCGGGCCATTCGACCCTCGGTAGTGCACAATTTATTTTTTGTTAGAGCGGGCCGTCGACCTCAGCATGATTGAGCATGATATACCTATGCTTACGTTCAGACATGACATGATCACTTATTAAGTATTTTTTTTAAGTGAAAAATGGTAATTGAATTATGGTCAGGAACACGAATATGACTTTTCTTTTAAACTTGTATTATTGGAGATCCTTATGCTGTATATCTCACATTATTATTATTTTATCTTGACCTTAGTAAGTATCAAGTCGACCTCCCGTCTCTACTTCTTCGAGATTAGATGGGATACTTGCTGGGTACATGTTGTTTATGTACTCATGCTACGCTTCTGTACTTAAATGTACAGGATCTGAGACAGGTGGATCTGGGCATCATTCTGGTGTATATCAGTGAGCACATCTGGGACTTCTACGGTGAGCTTCTTCTCTTTCATGTCGATCCGCAGCCGAAGAAGTCTTTATCTATATTTTTGGTTTGTCTATCCTGATTCAGACAGTAGGATAGTATAGTATTCTTTTGTGTATATTCTACTAGTTGCCCGTAGCTTGTGGCATCAGGTTCTTGCACATACAGTGGTAGACATTTTTTTGGGTTGTATTGTCATTTCAACACATTATGATCTTTACTGGTCTTCCCTTTATTTCAAAAATCTATTACAATTGTCTTTGGTTAAAGTAAAAACGAGAATTTAATCACATTTCCGCATTGGCTGGCCCGACAATGGTGTTGGGCGCCATCATGACCTATTATGGAAAATGGGTCGTGACATATTGTATATCCTTAGTTGAGTTGTAACTTTGTTAATGTTCTTACACTTAACTCCAACTTAGCTTACTAAGAAGCAGTATGTAGGAAAGCATTTGTAAATCTTAAACCTTTGTGTTTGAGTCTTGGCTAGAGTTAGTCGAGTGGTGAAGTCTTTGTAATAGAGGTATTACAAAGTGTCTTGCAATAGGTGTGTTACAAGTTAGTAAGGTATTAAGAGGTTAATTCCTAGGTTGCATAGGTTGTATTCTAAAAGTTGCTCAGTAGTGAAGTTGAAATCCTACAATGGTAGGTCGTGGTTTTTAATCCCGTTGAGTTAGAAATTTTCCATGTAAAATTCCTCTTGTCATTAATTTACTGCAGTGTCGTGTGTTTTGTTGAACCTGATAGAGAACCTGGTTCTTTATAGAGTTTGGTGGACCCTTATATTCTATCAATTGGTATCAGAGCAGGTTTTTTTTATCAAGTCAACACCTAGAAATGAACTTCATAGCTGCTTCTCCAAAATTTCGGAGAAGGCCAGTCTACTTACAGACCACCTAGGTTCAATGAACATATTATGGATGGTGAAAAACTAGGATGCACGACTTCATCATGGCTGAAGATTCTGAGCTATGGTATGTCATATGTGACGGACACTTTTGTCCCTACCAAGAACCTTGGCGACCCAGCTGTAGCCGTTCCCAAGACGAGGAAGGAATCAATGATGTTGATTGAAAGGCCATAGAGAAGAATTTTTGTGCAAAAAAATTCTTTTTTGTGGGATAGGTCCTGATGAATACAACAGGATATCGGCATGTCAATCAGCAATAGTAATCTGGGAAGCTTTCCATACAACTCAGGAGGGAACAACACAAGTGAAGCAATCCAAAATTAACATGCTCACCACTGAATATGAGCTCTTCAGAATGAAGGGTGATGAATCCATCCAAGATATGCACACTCGATTCACCTCCATCATCAAGAGCTTCACTCTCTTGGTGAAATCATTCCTTGAAATAAGCTCATCAGATAAAATACTCAGTGTACTGCCCAGTTCTTGGGAAAGCAAAGTAAATGCCATCAGAGAGGCAAAGGACTTGCAGACACTAACCATGGATGAACTTGTTGGAAACTTGAAAACTTATAAGATGAAGAAGAAGAAGGACAATGAAAGAAGAGATCCCAGAAAAGAGAAGAACCTGGGCCTAAAGACAGACAATAATGACTCAAGTGGTGAAGACAGTGATATGGCTTACTTGACAAGAAGATTCCAGAAGATGGCTCGCAGGAACGGAGGCATTCCAAAAAAGGTGAAGTTTTAGCAAGCTAAGAAAATATGACTTCTGTCATCAATGTGGCATGCCGGGACACTTCATCAAGGATTGTCCTCTCATAAAGCAAGGTCAGTACAATAACAACTTTGACAAAGCAGCCAAGAGGAACCCGGTTCCTTATAAACACTTCAAGAGAAAAAATGATGCTGACAATATTGTAAAACAAGCTCTTGCTGTACGGGGAGACTCCTTCAGCGAATCTGAAGAAGAAAACAATCATGGTTGTAGTTCAATGATAGCAGTGGAAAATGAAGCAACTGAGTATGATTCAAAATTTTCTTTAATGGCTCAATCTAATGACGATAAAGATGATGAAGGTGATGAGGTAAATTTTCTGGATGTTCCGATAAATCTTAAATCTTACTCCCCTAAAAAGCTCATGTCATTAGCAAATGTATTAATTGATGCTTACCATAGTCTTTTAAATGAAAAATATGCTTTAACTATGTAGTTAAGGGAAGCTGAACAAACCAAAGATGACCTAGTAGTCATTGTAGTTGATTTGAAAGAAACAATAGATAACATGAAAAATGAAAATGATGCCTTAGATGAGAAAAATGCCAGTATAAAACATGAAAGAGATGACCTAAAGGTTTTTGCGGTTGATCTAAAAGAAACCATTGAGTGTGTAAGTAAAGAAAAAGATTTTTCAACTGAGAGAGTTGCTATTATTGAGCAAGAAAAGATGATCTAGTAGTGGTGGTAGTAGACCTGAAGCAGACAATTGAGGAACTCAAAATGGAAGGTAGGCCTCGAAAATCTGAAAAAAAAAAAGGGAAAGGAAGTTGTGAGTGAGGCACACATTAAGCTTGAAAATGAGTTAAATTTGGATGAAGACCAGTCTGTGTGGTGAGCTTGAGAAAAACAAACAGCTTTAGAAAGAACTAGGGAAAGTAAAGAGTGATCTTGAAAAATCGCGTAAGTGGACCTTATCACTGCCATGTACACCAACAACGGGAAAAAAGGGAGGGGATTGGGTTTCAAAGGGAAAAGATTCCCTACAACCCTCATAGCAAGTATGTTACTGTACCCGACAATTGGCTATGTGCCCATTGTGGTAACAATGGGCACCTCAAAGAAAACTGCATGGACAGGGTTCAGTCTTATCAGAAAAATAAAGTCTTTGCTGAGAAAGTAATTATTGCTAGAGGACCTGGTCCCTCATATAAAAAGTGCATGATGCCTGCATGGACCAGAAGATCCCTCATTCACCTTTTTTCTCATTACAAGGGACCCAAACTATTTTGGGTTCCTAAGTCTAAATCCTAATGTTCTTGTGCAAGGAATAATGAAAGGGGAGTAGCCAACAATTATATATGGACAACGGCTGCTCAAAGTACATAACTGAAAATACAATTGATTTTCTTTCACTGAAAGCCCTACAAGGAGAGAGTGTACCCTTTGGAAATAGCTAAATGGGGTACACTTTAGGAGTTAGAAGATACGTGACAAGGAAAATAAAGTGGAATTCATGTCCAGGATATGCACAATTACAAATTCTGTGACTGGTGAGATGATTCTTGTAGCCAAAAGATACAAGAATACTTACGTTGTTGTGTTTGAGCCTCTGTAGAGTGGTGATCTAAGTTGGCAGAGAGTTGTTGATAACAATGATGAACTATGGGATATAAGGCTGGGATATGCGAGCTTTTCATCACTAAATAAACTGGTCCAGAAGGACCTGGTTTGCGGTCAGCCCAAGTTAAGCATCAAGGAACACAAAGTGTGCAATGCTTGTGCAAAAGGAAAGCATGTCAGATATTCATTCAAGCCCAAAAAGGACAGTCAGTACCTCAAGGCCACTTGATCTTCTTTATATGGATCTTTTTGAACCAGTGAGAGAGTCAAATAGAAAAGAAAGAAGATATATCTTTTTGACAGTGAATGACTACTCCAGGTTCACTTGGACTCTATTCCTCAGAACCAAGGATGAGATCTTTCAAGTAATTGTGGATTTTGTCAAAAAGATACAAGTATAGATGGAAACAAATATGTCTTGCATTAGATCAGATCATAGGACAGAGTTGATAATGCCAAATTCAAAGTATTGAATGTGGGATTACACTTCTCAACTTTAAGAGCACCGCAGCAAAATGGAGTTGTGGAAAAGAAGAACTGGACTCTTGAAGATTTGGCGCGGTCAATATTAATTGATAGAGGGATTGTAAACAGCTTTACCAAAGTTGCTGACTCAATTGAGGATATTTGGATACAATTATTATATTCTCAACAATGGCAAGGATCAACTTTGAAAATTGATGTTAAAAGAGATGAGGGAATCCCCCTGATTTACTCGTCTCAAGAGGGAACATAAATACTTATCAAGATGGAGAATCCTTATTGATTCCAACGAGGAGCCTGGTCCCACGACTATAACAATAGAAGCTGAAAATCGAGTTGTTGATGCAATTCAAGGTATGGCACCTGGTTCCTCAACCTACAGATCAAGCCGTTATAGGAACCAAGTGGGTACTTTGGAACATTGATAATTCAACAAAAGTACATCTAGGAGTTGTTGAAAAAGGTTTGACATAGAAGCATCACAAGTCATCAGCACTCCCATTGCCATAGCTACATGCCTAGACATGGATGAACCTGTTCTCCTAAAAATCAAACCATGCATAGAGACATTACTGAATCACTCCTGTATCTCTCTACAAAAAGGCTAGACATTGTGTTCAGAGTGGGGTTCTGTGCAAGGTTTCAATCAAATCCAAATGAGTCTTATCTGAAGGCTGCTGAAAGAATTTTGAGATATATGAGATATCTTAAAAGAACACAGTCTCTACTATCCTTCAAGTAATGATTCGATTGCATTTGGTATGTGGATGGATAGGAAAAGAACATTTGAAATGGGAGATTCTCTAGGTTCATATCTTATCTCACGAAGTTCAAGGAAGCAAAACTTAATGGCACTCTCAACAGCTGAAGCAGAATATGTAGCAGCTGCCTCCTGTTGTGCTCAAATGTTGTGGATCAAGCAGCAAATTGGAAGACCTTGGGTATACTCTGATTGTGTACCACTCTTGTGAGACAATACATGTGCTCACAATCATGACCAAAACAGTCCAACTCAAGAGGGCCAAATACTTTGATATTTAAGATCAAGTTGCTGACATCTTCGCCAAAGCCCTGAGAAGAAAACATTCTGAGAAAAATCGCCTGCCACTAGGGTTGATAAAACCCAACTGAGGAACTGGTTTCCCATGATTGATTATGAAAGTCATATGCATGTAAAAGTTAACTAAAGAATTTTCTAGCCAAGTCTAACTCATTTCTATACCGTTACAGGTAGACACACATGATGATTACATAGCAGTTACTGCAGTGTATATCATTAAAAGGGATTAATCTAACTTGCAAGACATGTCAAGGAACTAGTTCTATTGACACAGGTTAGTAGCTTCTTTGTTCTCTCATACACAATTTAAAATGGACAAAAACAATGCCACATCATCATCGTGTCAGTTTCTTTGCGCCGTGTCTTTTCATCCAAAGCGTCCCACCAGCTCTGAACAATACAACTCCCCAAGAAAAAATTGATATCGTTTCAGAACCGGTCCCTCATCATAAATAAGACTATCAAACATCACAACCCTTCACTTCCAAATTTGAAACTTTCTCCTTGTTTTATCTCTTCTCAATCGACAAACCCTTTGAGTACAATTTCACCATGTTAGAAAATCAAGCAACCCCTAGTATACAAAACAATTTTCTCACTAAGTCCGCACTAGTTAGAACACCAGTGGTAGACTTATTCCCCAACACAACCACCAGTCCAAACCCTAAAGAAGAGTCTCCTCCATACTCTATTTCCTCTCAAACCCACTCCGATTCTATTCCTTATCATAGTCACGAGAAGATGACTCTAAGCAAGGCTGAGAATGCCTGTCCTCCTCAAGTCTCACCGGTCCAACAAAGTGAACAGGGTGAACAAAGGGACTTGGTTCAAGGAAAAAAAATAAGGAAACATCAACTTTCTCCATGGATGAGCCCTATAGTGAAAATCTAGTGATTACTCATGGAAGGCTGAGACAACCATGAAATGTTACGATTCTATAGGTATCACTTCTCCTTTTGTTGAATTTTTCATGGAACCACATGAAAATGAGGGAATAGAAAAAATGCTCTACATTGATTCAAAAGGGGTTGTTGTAGAGGAAGGTGGAGGAGGGTCTGAGTCTCAAGGGGAAGAGCCTCAATTCACAGAAGAAATGGGAGATCTTGTACCATTTGAACTACCGACCCAAGATGATACTCCTAGGGTCCCAAGTGATGAACCTGATCCTTCCACGGAGGATCTAGGTCTGGGGTCATCTCCCCAAGTCAGTGTTGATCCCGCTCCTTCTTCCCACTTCTATGCTGAGCCTCTGAATATGGTGGTTCCTGAGATGAATTCTAATAGTAAAGAAGACATATATGATTTGGTGATTTCTAGTTTTATTAGGGCTAGGAGTAAGCCAAGTGCAGCTCCAGGGCCAACCCCTAAGTGACCCACTACACGGTTGCAGAAAAATGAGGCTCTAGAGTCCGCCCTTAAGAAAAGTCAAAGGAGCAAGAGAAAGAAAAGACTGGTAAAGAATGGAAAAGTTGTGCATGAAAAGGTCATCCCTATGGTAAATTTGGATGAGTAAGAAGAAGAGGAACCTAGTTCCTTGACCTACAAGTCCTCAAAGGAGAAGCACTCGCACCATCAATCCAAAAGACACACTTCTACAAGTGTTGAAAGTCCTTCCAAGAGTGTTGATACTACGTCCAGTGAAAAGTTGGTGAAAAATTCTGGTGACAAGATAGTGAAAGAGAGTGGTGACAAGTATGATGATGAAGAAGTGGAAAAATTTGGTGAACATATGCATAAAAAGTCAGTGGAGAGGGAAAAGTCTATTCGCAAGTCAGTAAAAAGAAAAATGGATGATGATGAGGAACCTGGTACAATCAAGAAAGCAAAATTTGGCGAGTCTCTAAGTTTTGAGAAAAAGAAGTTGAGAAATCAGAAGGTACTGTGGGGCCGCACATTTTCTCCTAACATTATAGAATTTTCTGGGATGAGACAGTGGAAATTTGTGATTTTCAACAATGGACTAATTTGTTGAAAAATGATGTTCCCAAAGTATACATGGAGGAGGTACAAAGTTTTTATACCGACCTCTTCACAGTAGATGACGATCAAATTTGTGTGTTGATAAATGGGTTAGACATAGTGATGGACTCTGCCTTATTAGGGTCAATTTTGGGTGTTCCTGCTGAAGGATTATCATCTGTTTAGGGTTCCTGCACGTCAAACTTCAGAAATGCCATTATCAAGGACAAGGCAATCCAACATGGGGAGCATGTGCATAAGAAGGCACTCCTTCTAGCATATCAGTTGCTTTTTGAGATGGTTAACAAAGTGTTGTTTCCCTGCGCTGAGAGAAGATCTATTGCGTCCAAAGCTGACCTGGTCGTTATGGAAGCCTTGATAATTTTACCACCATCAATTTTCTTGGAATAGTGATTGAGTATATGTAGAAGGTAGAAAACCTTAAGGATCGAAATCTCGGGCTACCTTATGGGTTTCTTATCACAAAGGTCTTCAAGTTCTTCAAAGTGCCTCTGGGGAAGGCCAAAGTGGGCACTAAAAAGAAATCCTTCTCCAAGATCACTCTTGAGGAGTGTGAGTGTATTGACAAGGTCGGAGAAGTTGGAAGCACTTCCACTGTCTCTCAACTGATAAATACTCAGAATAGTGCCACAGAGAAGATCCATAAGTTGAAGGTTATGAATGCAATTCTTGAGAGTCAGCTACAAGAGACACATGGTTCTAGTAGTTCTCACAACTCAGAGGTTGCCCACCTAACAAAGGAGAATGCTGAGCTCAGGAAACAGGTGGAGGACATGAAAGAAAGACTGCTCAATGAGCAACTGTCTGCGAATGCTCGGATGGATCTTGTCCTCCAAACCATTGCTTCCTCTTCCAAGCCCTCTTCCTCCAGCATCCCCTAAAGAGTGTCCCCTCAGTGTCCAGTTTCCAATGTTCATCTTTTAAGTTGTTTGGTGATGTTTTTGTTTCTAGTACTTATTTTTGTTTTATTCTGGAATTGTAGATGGTAACAATGATTCTACTCCCACTTGTAAAGGTCCAAATTTTGCTAATGCAAGTATTTCCCTTTTGTTGTTTGAGCTACTGCTCTTTTAGCTCTGTTTTCTATCATTTTGTGTGCACACAAGTGGCATGCGTTAACCACGCTAGACTTATTTATGCTACTTACTTATTCTGTACTTTTTATGATGCCAAAAGGGGTAATAATAATAATAATAATAATAATGTATTATTACCTACTGAAGTAGGAAATACAGATTCAGGGGGAACTAGTTTCAAGGGGAACTCATTGAGGTTCCTGGTGCACTATCAGACTCCTGCATAATTGAATAATAATTATTATGGAATGCAGAGATTCAGGAGAAAACTTAAGGTCTTTATTTTCTGGTTCTGTGTGGCTCTTTCTGGGTTTTTCAATTATAAGTTTGTCATCATCGAAAATGGGGAAGTTGATAGGTTACAAGTACCTTGGTCATAAGTAATTTATTTTATGTTTTGATGATCTGATAAATTTACTATCCAGAATCAGATAACAAACCTGTTACACATTCTCAAGACCTTAAGATCACTAGGTTCCAGCTTGGGTTATGGTTCAACTCTTCAGAGTAGAATATTCAATTGAGCGAACATGTTCCTACCAGCTCCCGAGGTGACTGTACGAAGTCAACTCCCCAGCTGGAAAAGTTGCTGCCTGCACACGCTACAGTATAGGAACAGTGCAGCAGTCAACTTTTTGTGGAAGGCTTTTTACCTACCTTGCTTAAATCATGGTAAGTGATGTCATACATGTATTAATACAATCAAAGAAGGTAAAACACTTGACTTGAAGACTTAGAGATTTCACTCAAGCTCTCGCGTGATCATTCAACAAGCAACTCTCAAGTGCTTCAAGAACAAAGAACAAAATAACTACATACCAATTCCCACATCAAGTTATTATATGCTTAGTTGAGTTGTAACTTTGTTAATGTTCTTAGTTGTAAATCCTACTTAGCTTACTAAGAAGAAGTGTGTAGGAAACCCTTTTTAAATCTTAAACCTTTGTGTTTAAGTCTTGGCTAGATTTAGTCGAGTGGTGAAGTCTTTATAATAGAGGTACACAAAGTGGCTTACAATAGGTGTGTTACAAGTTAGTAAGGGATTAAGAGGCTAATTACTAGGTTGCATAGGTTGTAATCTAAAAGTTGCTCAATAGTGAAGTTAAAATCCTACAAGGGTAGGTCGTAGTTTTTAATCTCGTTGAGCTGAGAATTTTTCATGTAAAATTCCTCGTCATTTATTTATTACAGTGTGTGTGTGTTCTGTTGAATCTGATAGAGAACCTGGTTCTTTATAGAGTTTGGTATACCCTTATATTCTATCATAAGCCATAATGAAAATTAATATAATCTAAAAATACTATATAGGACATTCTAAAATAAATATAGCTAATACGTAGTATTAGTTACATAACTAAGCACTAAAAAAATTAAATTATATATTTTTATTATCACTAATATAAAACTAAAAAATAAATATCCAACACTATTATCATTCCTAGTGTTGTTCTAAAGTTCATGCTTCTTAATTTTCCCTTCAATATTATAATTTCTCTTTAAAAGAAAACAACCGAAGGAAAAGAAAATGTATTTTTCAACAAGGGAAGAAATTGTTGAGGAAAAAGCATTACACGAAAAGAAGTATTTAAGTTAATAATGGACGTTATAGTATTAACAATTCAAATCTCTTGTTATCCAAATGATTTTCTTTATTTTCCTATTAACTATTTTGTGGCTGTCTTTTTATTTTCTAATTTATTTTACTCTTTTCTATACTTTAGAAGAGCATGAGTTTCGACATGCTTGTTTATGTGTATTTTAAGTCTTGTTTGAGGGCATATTAGATTTTGAGCTTATCTGTATACGTGGCTTTTCTATATCTACCCAACTACTATGTGTAGTATTTACGTTATTTCAAAGGTGGGTTTTATTCGATTTCTGTACATCATAATTTACAGAATTTCTCATATATCTTCGGTCTTTCTCGTCTCTTCAACTAGCAAGTGCTTTTCTTATTCCTTAATATTAATTTTATTATTTTCTATCTCTTTCTCCTTCTTTTTTGTTTCAAATTCGTGAAAACGGGGTGAATTAATCACAGATTTTCGAGTTAGGATTTTGATGGATAGATTGGAATTTTCTTTTTTTTCGGAGATGAATTGAAATCAAAAAAAAAATTCAGTTTGTTAAACTATAGAAATCAATTGATTTTTTGTATCTGCAAACTACAAGAATGGATCTTCACTCTCTCAGTTTACCATCTCTGTTACAATCTCAGCCACCGTAGATTCCTCCGATCATTTACTGTTTTCAATCTCTTCATCTTGTCCTAATCTCAAGTACCCTGATTCTTGTGATTCTGAGTTGAATTTGCAAAGTCTTTTGTTGTCTCGAATTAAAGCAAGAGATAAGGGTGTTAGTTTTTTATAGAGAAAAAAAGGTGAGAACTTTAAACTGAAAATCTGTGAAAGTGTTGGTGATCAAAGTTCTTTTTACCATCTTTTCTTGAATATTTGGAGGATTTTTAATGGAGAAATTGCAAAAAGATGAGAACTTTAAAGCTGAAAAGCTATGAAAGTGTTGCTGATCAAAGTTCTTTTTTAGCACTTCTTTTCTTGAATATTTGGAGGGTCTTGAAACAATGAAATTAAGAACTTGTAGAGCAATTGTTGATGGGGTTTTGTTAAAATTTGCTGAGAATTGTGTTATGTTGAATTCTTTGTTGTTATATGATGGTGGCAGTAAAGAGGGATTGCTTCATTTCTTGATTCAAAGCAAATTTTGTACTATTTTACAGAAGCTTGATTTAAGAATGCCTCTTGATCTTGATAATAGTTATTTGATAGTTGCTGCTGAAAATTTAAGGAGTTTGAGGAGTTTAAGGTTATAATTAGAGTGAAATTATTTAGGCATGAATGATTTTATTTCTGCTGGAGTTATTTCTCAGGAAACTTCAGAGCTAATATTAGCTTTTGTTATCTATTTCTATCTTATTATTAGAATGAAAAAGTTTTTCCTTCTGATTGTAACTCTGTGTGCTTCTAGCTGTGTCATTCACCACATATATATAGAATGAATAGTTTTGGGTTTCAAAATTATTTTGATATGTGTATGGCAGATGCAATTCAAGCATATGCAGGGACTAAAACCAAAGTTTAATATGAGACCTCTATCTGTTCTTTGCTTTTTTGGCTCTGTTGTGCATGACAATTTATTCTCTTTGTCATTGCAGTTTTTGCGATCTGTTGTGGTTGTTTTCAACTTATGTTATGCAGTAGCACTTGAACCAGAAGTTAAATTTTCTAATCTCTGCTCATGTGTTTATAGGTATTGTACGTTTTTACGTGGGGTTTTCTAAAAAATGTACTTATTTTGCCTCTTCTGTTGTGTGTAAGATTCTGATGCTAATGTTAATGTTAGTCAAATTTCATACAAAATATGATTTGTTGTGCGGAGAGATTAAATTATTCTGGTTGTAGATTTATTTATATTTAATCTTCAAGAGTTGCTTAATTTGTACATTTGAAAAATATCCCTGGAGAAATTATGATGTGCATTAGGAAAATGTCGATGGAGAATTATGAGTGTTTTCGTATCTTAAAGTTTTGAATTTTAGATTCTTGATGCTCATTTCTTGTTTTTATGCGACTATAAAGTCTAAGTTTTTGTAAGGTGGTGTTTAAGAATCTTTGAAATGGTTAAAGTGGTGAGCTTTAGGTTCTTCAAAATGGAGGGGATGGAGATTTTGTGTTTGAGTTTCTTGGTTGGTATATTTCTGGTGTCATAAATCACTACTGCTATTGTTCTTGTTGAAAATGATAAGCAAGATTTATTGGATTTTGTTAACAAGTTATCTCATTTGAACCCTTTTAAATTGGGATGCAAATTCTGCAATTTGCAAGAACTGTACTGTAATTACATGTAGTGAAGATGGATCTAGAGTAATAACACTAAGGTTACTGGGGTTGGTTTCAATGGTCCAATTCCTAACAATACTCTCAGTCGTTTCACTGCATTGCAGATCTAGAGCCTTAGATCTAATGGTATTAATGGTACTTTTCCTATGGATTTTAGTAACCTCAAAAACTTGTCTTATCTTTATCTTCCTATGTGTTGTTTGTCACGTCCCAAATTACCCCCTAGATGAGACTGGCACCCGGCAAATACAACCTGTCAGGCGAACCATACGTTCATACTTGAACCATTAATTTGCAATTTTTTTATTAATTATGAGTATCCAAATAATCTGATAATGAATTATGAACAATTAATATATCAAAATATTAAATAAAAACTCTAGCTTAAATTCTACACTAGACAATGGAGCATCTAAGAAAATTACAAAAGACATCATATGAATAATGATAAAGACTCTTTTGACAGCCTCCACGAACAATGTGGTGGCTGACCTCAATAACCGAATCAACTCTAGCGAACTCGTCAGCTATTAGCTTCGTCTTCACAAAAGGTATCTGCATGGACATGCAGGTAAGGAGTGAATTATATGTAAATATAACCCAATAAGATCCTCTACCCGCCACTCTAAATACCTCTGGAACAAGTGTTAGAAAATACAAACACACCACAACGCGAATGATATAGTGAATATGATAATTATACAATAACTCAATACATGTGTATCAACAGAGTTATTAGGATTTAACCAACAAAAATACCCACTAAGGACTTATAATAATTGTAGTGAAAGAAATTTATCAACACAACTACGAATCCACAATTGCACCACAATGCCTCAAATATGTAACAAAGCATACACAATGCCCCAAATATATCAAGAAGCATACACAATTCTCGGATGATGTACAAAGGCATACATAATGACCCAACATCGTGGCGCACAGCCGTATCAACTCAACATCAGGCGGCACAACCGTATCAAACTCAACATCATGGCATACAGCCGTATCAAACTCATAATCATGGCGCACAGCCGTATCAAACTCAACATCATGGCGCACATCCGTATAAAACTCAACATCATGGCGCACAACCGTATCAAACTCAACATCATGGCGCACAGCCGTATCAAACTCAACAACATGGCTCACAGCCGAATCAAACTATCAAACAACTTATAAAATAATTTATTTTAATGTATTTTTCATAAAATAATATATTTGCGGCTAGTCTAAGACCACCGATTCTGCCAAACGCACGCCTGTCCCAACCCATGGACCAGGCAGAGAAAACACATTTTCAAAATGAGTTTTAGAAAAGTAAGCATCAAAGCTTAAAGTCTCACTTAGCTCACTAACGAAAAGTTTTCCAACCTTCCAACGTCTAGAACACCAATCAAATGGCCTCCAACAACATCAATCTATCCAAAAATATTGATCAATGATATCAATTATGTTAATCGGGTTGATCTCATAATTCCTTTAATTAAAACATTCAAAATAAAGTTGACTCCCCGTTGATTATGGTTAAATCCCCGAACAAATCATATTATCGAGTTACCCATAAGTCGTAGAGTCCAATCTGTCATCAAGTTCCAATTTTGATACTACAATAAGTCGAATATGAATTCTTATACTAAATCCAACAATTGATATGCTAATCGGTCGACTAATCCCTTAATCATTCACATATTCAAAGCTTATTTGCCTGGCTTAAATAGGTTTCTAAGCATCCTAAACTTTACGCTCATTAATGCCCCTGTAACTATACGTGAGTTGAGGAATTCAAACCTTATTACATGAATATATGTAATGCAACTAATTTAACAATATATACAAAGCTCTAAAACGAATTCCATATGCAAAGTGTTCTCACTTCAAAAAGGCAAATCTCAAATAGTTCTTATCCATTGTTAAATACTAAGGCTTTCATTACAATTTCTTTGTTACTATAACAAAAAGAATTAGTGATAAGATCCCTCCTAGATTAATTCAAGAAATATAGCCATAGTGATAAAATTAAATCAATACCTTTCTATCACATTTGTTGTAACTCGCAAGAATATTTCACTCTTTCTAGCTCTCAAAGTTCACGCCACCAACGGTTCAAGGGAATCCATACCACTGCCGAAAAGCCCTCTACATTATAGTGAATTTCTCTTAGTTAGCTCAGTTAATTGTTCACGTATTCGTCACTTTAGGTTTCTCCCTTCTAGGTCTTGCACGTAACTAGAATGATGGGCTTAGCCCACTCTATTATTGTATAATTATTAAGTTGTCATTTGACTAGCCATCATTAATGGGAGAAATTCAAAAATAGTCAGATTTACCACTAGTCGTTGAAAAATAGCCAAGTTTCAAAAGTCATCGAAATTTAGTCACTTTAAATCTGAGCGAAAACACTGTTCAAAATCCGAAAAAATACGCTCGCAAATTTTATGGGAGTTCCAGCATAAGTATGCTTGAACTCCCGTAAATTTTACGGGAGTCCCAGGATAACTATGCTGGAACTCCCG
>MU675076.1:75147-107393 GCA_026770625.1 Nicotiana glauca
ATATATATATATATTAATACTTGGTGAAAAATTAAATAAATTATTCACTCTTAAGATATTAGGTTATTATAGTGTTATCTTTGCTCTTATGTTTCTATTCCTTTATTATCTGTAATGTATCTTTTTTCTAGTCTCCAATCTCATACTCATAGCATATGGTATGTGTTCAGTACTTATTGTAGTCTTGAAATATTATTTATCACTTCAATTGAGTAAAGGAATACAGAAACAAAATGGGGATGTAAATGATGAGATGTTTCATTTGATTTTGTTTTTCGTTATTGTATTTCTCTTGCTGAAGTGCATTCCTTTTTCAATATTTCCTCATCTTCTGTCAAAAAAAAAAAAAAGAAGGTATAAATAGCTAACCTGAATAGCTCTC
Source organism: Nicotiana glauca (assembly GCA_026770625.1). Classification (NCBI taxonomy): domain Eukaryota; kingdom Viridiplantae; phylum Streptophyta; class Magnoliopsida; order Solanales; family Solanaceae; genus Nicotiana; species Nicotiana glauca. The sequence goes on from MU675076.1 coordinate 75,530, forward strand.
CTAGATATTAGTAATGCATTTACTATGTTTGGAATGTATTAGATTCTTTAACATATCAAGTTAGTTTCTATGTTCTGTTTTCTTTTGCTTTTATGGCCACCGTGATTTAAATTGATCATTCTTGGCTCGAACTATTAAACAACTACTTCTTTATGTTGCTTACTTGAAATTTTGCCATCTTATGTATTTCAACTGTGTGCTTAATGCAGCCTGGTGTTCTGCAATGATTGTGTTGGAGAAGCAAAACGATTTTCAGGATGTGAAAGCTCAAACTAATTGTGAGGCTCCCTTTGTGTGTGCCATCCGTTGGTAAATTTTGAATGTGTTGGCGAACTGATTAGACCAAATAAAGCTTCACTTCTGAAGTGGTTAATTCTCTCACCTCAACGTTGTATGAAGTTGTAATGTTCCTGCTTTGTTTAACGAGACCACATTTGGCTGACATATTTTTTTGTTGCTCCAATTTTTGTGTCTTAGTAGTCATATTTTGATTCCTTTTTCTGTTTTCTTCATTTCTTAGGAGTTCCACTACAAGTTTTGCTAATTTAGTAAATATTGTTTCCATGTATTGAGATGTTTTGCGATTAATGTATAGTGAAATTTTTAAGCATTTGTATATTGTATTCTATGTAACCTTCTAATTTACAACATATTTATTTGTTTGCATATATTTTTGGTGAAGAACTAGTAGAAAAAGGACAAGAAAGAAGACTAAAGACCGCATATGTAAATAGTTGTATCGTACATATTGTAATTGTTATGGCACTTTAAGCATCCCTTAATGTGATGCTTTTGATGTATATTTTGTTCAAAATGTATGTAAATTAAGTGTGTATCACTTAGTATGAAATATTTTGTCAGAGCAAACCCATACTCTCTACGATATCTTAATTCTAATAGATTTTTCACCAAATGAAGGAATTAGAGCTACTGCAAAAGCAAAAATAAAGTAGAAAACTCACATCTGCCAGATCCTTCATCCTTTGTGTAGGATCAAAAATGCTTCTGACAAAAGCACCCAAATCAACTGCAGAATCAGTATACTTGGTAATAAATGGATGTGAAAGAAGCTGCAATTAAAGAGGACCATGAGCCACCATGCAATCTTAAACCAGTCTGCTTTGTACAGCATACCTCACCGTTGTTAGCAGTAAAGGTCCTAATGTATCAGCCTACATAGAAAACTCTATGATAGACATAAAAGTAATTGCAGCCACCCGTTTCATACAGGTCAAATAAAATCCATATCCAGTACCAACAATAATAAACTTCAATTCATAAATAACACGCAGAGTTAAATCATGTTAGGCCTGTGCTGTCACAGGCCATCAGCGCCTAGTTTGATTAGAGGGAACAATTTTCTAATTTGAGTCACATGAATTTTCTTAGTTTTCTATTTTATGTCACGTGAAATATTACCCACTTAACTTTAGTAGATTATTCTTTTCTTATGGCACCCTAACTACTTATTTTTTTAATCATGGTTAGTTTATTTTCTTTTTCTTTTCTTTTTGTTTAGTTTTTCTATCACACCAAGCTGAAAGTTAAAATATTTTAAATTACAATTGTTTGACTAAAATAATATGCTGCATATTCTTCTAAATCAACATAGCGAATAACTCCTTCATTCTTCAACATGAATTCTATCGTTTAAATTGTGTTATTTTCACCAAATGACCAAACTATTAATGAGCAAAATTAGTAACAGGTCGATAAAGATTAACCACACATTAGGTAAAATGAGTAAGGAAAAAATTACTCACATCTCGTGTTTATATCAATGACAATAATTATGCGTTAATCACAAGCGAGGTATCTTATACTTGCATTAAATCACGTTAATATACTATATCAAATCATAGTAATCTAGTATATATCGTTAAGTAATAAATTAAGACGAACACACGTATTACTTTTGTTGTCCCACATCAGACAAAATGGTTAAGAAAAAAATCACTCACATCTCATGTTTATATTGACAGTAATATTATGCGTCAACCATATAAGTGAGTTACCTTAACTTATGCTTACATCAAATTACAGTAATATATTAGAGTTAAGTAACAAATTAAGATAAACATACATATTACTCTTGTCGTCCCACATTAGGCAAAATGATTTATAAAAAAATTACTCACATTTCGTGTTTATATCGACAACAATAATTATACTTCAATCACAGGTGAGTTACCTTAACTTCTACTTATATTATTTACAATAATCTGCTAAAGTTAAGTAACAAATTAAGATAAACATACATATCACTCTTGTCGTCCCACATCAGGCAAAATGATTAATAAAAAAATTACTCACATCTCGTACTTATATTGACAACAATAATTATGTATCAATCACAAGTGAGTTACCTTAACTTCTACTTGTATTATTTACAATAATCTACAAAGTTAAGTAACAAATTAAGATAAACATACATATTTGTGACGACCCAAAGAGTCATCACCTGTTTCCTCATTCGTTTTCGCGCTTTTGAGGCCTTGAAAACCTCACTTTTGCTTGCCTCGATTTGCGTGCGTAATCCGGGCGCATAGCCGGAAGCTTTTATGTTGAAATATGTGAAATCTGTAAAAAATTTGAAGAATTTTGATATTAATATAATTAAAGTTGACTTTGGTCAATATTTTTGGTAAATGGACCCAGACCCGTGATTTGACGGCCCCGGAGGGTCCGTAAAAAAATATGGGACTCGAGCATGTGCCCAGAGTCGAAATTCGAGGTCTAGAACCCGAGTAAAAGAATTTTTCTGTTAAATTATTTTTCTGAAATTATTAAGGAAAATAAAAATAAAAATTAATTAAAAGACTATGGTATAGGACTCGTATTTTTGTTCCGACGCCCGGTACAGGTCTTAAATATATGTTAAGCGCTTTCTGTGAAGTTTGGTCGAAATCGGACGTCGTTTGACGTGTTTCGGACCTAAATATCTAAAGTTAGAAGTTTAAGAAGTTTCAAATGAAAATGATGATTTTGAGGCTCAATTCATTGATTTTGATGTTGTTTTGGCGATTTGATCGCTCGAGTAAGTTCGTAGGATGTTATTGAGTTAGTGTGTATGATTGGTTAGGAGCCCCGAGGGCTCGGGAGTGTTTTCGGAGGTGTTCGGGGTAGTTTTGCATTTAGAAAAATTGTAGAAAATCTGCAACAGGTGCCCAGTGATTTTCTTCTTCGCGTTCGCGTTAGGCCTCTCGCGTTTGCGAAGCTTCAGCTTCGTCCTTCATCGCGTTCGCATATGTCTTATCGCGTTCGCGTAGAGTAATTGACTCAGAAGACTTGGTCCTCAATTTACTCATCGCGTTCGCGCTTGAACTTCCGCGTCCGCGTAGCTCAGCCTTCCCTCTTCAACGCGTTCGCGACCCTATTATCGCGTTCGCGTATAACAGTCCCTGGGCCCCCAGCTTTTTCTTCTACGCGTCCGCATCTCCCTTCACGCGTTCGCGATGCATTGCCCAGATTACCCTTCGCGAACGCGACCCTCTTTCCGCGAACGAGAAGGGCAATTTTTGCCCAGTTATATTTAATTCCCAGGAACAGTAGTTACGGACTTTTTCACAAAAACACACGAACTCCTTTCTTCTCCAAGCACTTAGGCGTCCATTGAAGCTCCTTTTCACCAAGACTTTTTGGGTTAGTACATCTTAACTCATTTTCTTCATTTTCTTCATTTTCTATCATCATTTATCAAATTCCTAGACCTAAATCATGAAATCAAAGTAGAAATTAAGGATTTTGGGTAAAGTTAGGGTTTTGGAAATTTTGGGTGGTCCAACCTCAATTTGGGGTCGAATCTTAAAACAAATTATATATTTGAACTCGAGGGGTTATGGGTGACTAGGTTTTGGTCCGAGCCTCGTGTTTGGACCATGTGGGCCGGTGTCAAATTTTGGTATTTTTGGAAGAATGCTAGAAAACTCATTTCTAGGCTATGGGATTATGTTGTTGAGTCTTTATTGATGCTATTGAATTAATTATGCCTAGATACCATTGTTTCGGAGTCGGATTGTAGAGGAAAGGCGGTATTGGAGAGTTGATTGCTATTATTTGGACCGAGGTAAGTGTTTGATCTAACTTTGGCTTGAGGGAATAGGATTAGAATGTTATTAATTGCTAATTGCTAAATGATCGAGTGCGGTGTATAGGCATGGTGACGAATATCTATACATCGATGTCTAGCATGACTGTGGGTCTTTGTTTGTGCTTATTTTGGTATATTTTGGGACTCTTCCAGGCTAGATTAATGATTTCTACCTAATGTGAAGAGTATGGGGGTTAATTGTGAATTGTGAATTCTTTGGAGCGTTGGCTCGAATGATAAAAATACTATTGAGTAAGAAATGAAAGAAATGGAAAGAGATATGATTAATCCCTTGCCGGGATGGGTTGAGTATATTGATTATCTCCCTTGTCGGGATGTGAAACTTGTTGTTATTGCTATCTTGCCGGGATTTGACTATTTACTTGTGTTTCCCCTTGCCGGGATATCTATTACTTTTGTCTATCCCCTCGCCCCCATTGTTTGTGATTGCTGTTTGGGTAAGGTTGAGTGATAAAGCATGATGGGTGATTCCGTGCACGATTGTTTGATTATATTATACACGAAGGAACATTCCGTGCCATGTTATGATTATATTATGCACGAAAGAACATTCCGTGCCATGTTATGATTATATTATGCACGAAGGAACATTCCGTGCCATATTTTGATTATGTTATGCACGAAGGAACATTCCGTGCCATGTTATGATTATATTATGCACGAAGGAACATTCCGTACCATATTTTGATTATATTATGCACGAAGGAACATTCCGTGCCATGTTTCGATTATATTATGCACGAAGGAATATTCCGTGCCATGCCTTGATTGTTAATGCACGAAGGAACATTCCGTGCCATGTTTGATTACTTTTGCACGAAGGAACATTCTGTGCCATGTTTTGATTATATTTGCACGAATGATCATTCCGTATCACGTTTTGTTATTAATGCACGAAGGGACATTCTGTGCCATGTTTGGTTTATTACTCTCGTTGATTTTGTAGTTGTACCATTTCATTCCTTATTTATTTACCTTGTATTCTAAACTGCTACAGCCCCTACAACATGCTCCCCTCCCTCTTGACTTGTTAAATTTCTATCTATTCTCTCCTATTGAGTATATATATAATTGAACTGCACAGGTTTGTTTGGTGGTCCGGTCTAGCCTCGTCACTACTTCGCCGGGGTTAGGCCAGGCACTTACCAGCACATGGGGTCGGTTGTGCTGATGCTACACTCTGTGCATCTTTTTGCACAGATCCAGGTGTTGAAGCAGCAGTTGAGTAGCAGTAGCATTTTGGGAGTGAGCTTCCAGTCCAGGGACATTCGAGGTAGCCTAGCTGGCGTTCGTAGGCCGAAGTCCCTTCCATGTCTTCAGTTTGTTTTCATTGTACCGAGACAGACATTATGTATTTTCTATTCAGACTTGTTTGTAGAACTCCTTAGTGGTTCGTGAGGTAGCAACTCCAGTCTTGGGTAGTGAAATATTTAACTTCCGCATTGTTGCTTTCCAGTTAGCTTATGTTTTAAAAGACTTCCGCATTTAATTAAAACTTGTTACTTTATTATTGTCGTGTTGATATCCGAAGATGTTTAAATGCTTGGCTTGCTTAGCTCCTACAGTAGGCGCCATCACGACTCCCGATGGTGGGAAATTCGGGTCGTGACAAGTTGGTATCAGAGCTCTAGGTTGCATAGGTCTTGCTACTCACAGACAAACTTGGTAGAATCTGAGGGATCGGTACGGAGACGTATGTATTTATCCCCAGAGGCTACGGAGTTAGGAAAGGTTTCACATTTGTTCTTTCTTATCGTGCGGTTCTATTTCTCAAGTACCGACTGAATTCCTATTATGTTCCTCCGCAGATAGCCAGAACATGTGCTTCCTCTTCTACCGCGTAGCAGCCCGAGCCCCCAGCAGCAGCTCCAGTGGCGGAGCCTCAGGTTGATTTGGAGGAGGAGGTGCCAGCCCCAGCAGTCCCGGTGGGCCCAGCTCAGGTCCCAGAGGGGTTCATTGCCATCTCAGTTCTTCAGGACGCTCTAGTCCAATTTGTAGGCTTCACGGAGAGTGTCATTCGAGCGGGTTTGCTTCCAGGAGTTCGGCCAGCGGTGGCAGATCAGTCGGGTACAGTGGCTTAGGCCGGGAGTGAGATCACTTTTCAGGAGGCGGCCAATGTGGGCCGTAGAGTTGAGGTAGTCCTGCCACAGCGAGGCAGTCATAGGTCGAATAAGAGGCCTTGTCACGCCGGCAGATTCAGTGGTACCTCGTTAGGAGGTAGAGGTTCTTATGGTAGAGGCCATCCTCCCAGGCCTTTTCAGTCAGCTCTCCAGGTCACTCATGGTACTTCAGGTGGTCATTCAGGCCGACAGGGTCAGCCTCAGTTCCCTCAGCTGCAGCGTTCGTGTAGGTGTTATGAGTGTGGTGTGTATGGTCACAACAGGAGGGTTTGCCCGAGGTTGAGGGGTGCTCAGCCGCAGCAGATGAGGTCTTGCCATCAAATTAGATGGGTGATGCCGTGCACGATTGTTTGATTATATTATGCACGAAGGAACATTCCGTGCCATGTTATGATTATATTATGCACGAAAGAACATTCCGTGCCATGTTATGATTATATTATGCACGAAGGAACATTTCGTGCCATGTTATGATTATATTATGCACGAAGGAACATTCCGTGCCATATTTTGATTATATTATGCACGAAGGAACATTCCGTGCCATGTTTGATTACTTTTGCACGAATGAACATTCCGTACCATATTTTGATTATATTTGCACGAAGGATTATTCCGTGCCACGTTTTGGTTATTAATGCACGAAGGGACATTCCGTGTCATGTTTTATTACTCTCATTGATTTTTGTAGTTGTACATTCCTTATTTATTTACCTTGTATTCTAAACTGTTACAGCCCCTACAACATGCTCCCCTCCCTCTTGACTTGTTAAATTTCTATATATTCTCTCCTATTGCGTATATATATAATTGAACTGCACAGGTTTATTTGGTGATCCGGTCTAGCCTCGTCACTACTTCGCTGGGGTTAGGCCAGGCACTTACCAGCACATGGGGTTAGTTGTGCTGATGCTACACTCTATGCATCTTTTTGCACAGATCCAGGTGTTGGATCAGCAGTTGAGTAGCAATAGCATTTTGGGAGCGAGCTTCCAGTCCAGGGACATTCGAGGTAGCCTAGCTGGCATTCGCAGACCGAAGTCCCTTCCATATCTTCAGTTTGTTTTTATTGTACCGAGACAGACATTTTGTATTTTCTATTAAAACTTGTTTGTAGCACTCCTTAGTGGTTCGTGAGGTAGCGACTCCAGTCTTGGGTAGTGAAATATTTAACTTCCGCATTGTTGGTTTCCAGTTAGCTTATGTTTTAAAAGACTTCCGCATTTAATTAAAACTTGTTACTTCATTATTGTCGTGTTGTTATCCGAAGATATTTAAATGCTTGGCTTGTCTAGCTCCGACAGTAGGTGCCATCACGACTCCCGATGGTGGGAAATCCGGGTCGTGAAAATATTACTCTTGTCGTCCCAAATCAGGCAAAATGATTAATAAAAAAAATTACTCACATCTCGTATTTATATCGACAACAATAATTATGTGTCAATGTCAAGTGAGTTACCTTAAATTTTACTTATATTATTTACAATAATCGACTAAAATTAGGTAACAAATTAAGATAAACATACATATTATTCTTTTTTTTTTTTTGGTGGAATGAAAATTTTTGTTCATCTCCAAACAAATACAATGAAGGGAATACAATGAAGGAAAAACAGTGAAGTAGCTCCCTCTAGATTCTACCTATATAAAGATCTGTACATATATATTCCTACCCCCTATCTGTCTGTCTATATATATCCTTTATCCATCTTCTATCCTTTCCTTTTTTGCGCTTGTTGAGTATTTCTACCATTCAAACTTTATATTCTTCTTTAATTTGCTCACATACTCTTTGTGGTCTAGGGACTGAATTCTTCCATAAGGCTTTATTCCTCCCTTTCCATACATGAAAGGTAGCCATTGCCAAAGCTGCAAATGCAAATTCTCTACTTAGCTTACCTCCCATTTTTCTTGCTACTCTGCTGTTTATCATAAAGAGATTCGTCGTTCCTGACCCTGCTTCACCTTAATTGTTATTTGAATAAGTAAAAGTTATGTCTTGGTCCAAGTGGGGATAGCATTTCTCTTCTGCATGTCCATGGAGTTTTGAAAAATTCAAACATCTCAGAGATAGATAGAGAGGTAGGAATTTCTCGAACGAACCACACTCCTTCTTATACGTCAGGAGTCCATTGATGAGAAGGGGCTAGGGAAAACTTAAACCCAATTCCTAAGGTAATGAATATGAACAAATTTGAATTTGAAAACCAAAATTCCTGTTATAGTTGTAATATTTTATTTTAATTGAATAGTTAATATTCAAGCAACAAGAAAAAAATCTCATTTTTTGTAAAATTTTTGTAAAACTAAAATAAAATATATAAAATAGAAAATTCGATCAAAATAAAAGTCTTATTTCTCTTTATGCTTTTTTATTTTATGTTTACCACCTTACTGGACTAAAAAAAAGAAGCTTTCGAATATTCCACAATGCATTTTTATGTTATGATTTTAGTGGTTTTGACGAGTCGTATCTCTATCAAAACTCCTCCAGCAAAAGAAAAGATAGAACTTAATTCTGTAATTTAGTTATTTAAGTGAACCCTCGTTTCCAAATCTCATCAAATTGGAATCCCCCAGGAAAAAAGATCAACACTCTAATTTGGATGATAGTCACTGTAGAATTGTAGTTATGCATCTTCTTGAGAATTGGCAATCATAAAATGCATGTTCAGCAATCAGCACTCTCTAATGCATCACCACATAGAACACACATGCCATCTGTATTGATACCTCTGCATGCCATTCTGTCCTTTGTGAGTAGCTTTTTTTGCATAGACAACTAGCATATAAAGCTATATTTTGGGATATTTTGTTTGCTCCAGACCCATCTTCCCCATTGACAATTGTCCAGAGTCCCCTTCAACCATGTATATCTTTTTTGGATTGTATACTTCCCTCTAGCTGACTGCCATCCTCCTTGTACATAGTCTCCTACCAATTTATCTCTAACATGGCAAATTTTCTTCCAATACCAGCTGCTATCCATTGCTACATTGTATTGCCACCAATCTACATTTTTGAGGTAGATATGGTTGATCCATTTCACCCATAGTGAGTCAGTTTTATGTGTTATATCCCAAACATATTTTCCAATAGTTGCCTTATTCCATACTATAGAATCCCTTATACATATTCCTCCTTCTTGCTTTGGCCTACACACAAGGTCCCAAGCTACTAAAGGGACTCTGTTTGTTTCCACCTTACCATCTCATAGGTAATTGCGACACATTGATGGGATACTCTTTAGAAATGCTTTAGGAAGGATGAATATCGAAGCCCAGTATGTATGAATATGCATCCACGCTACATTTATCATTTGTACTCGACCTGCACCCAGCTACTTATTTTGGTTGCCAGCATATCTGCCAATATTTGACAATCCATTTTGGACAACTTCTTAGATGATATTGGAACTCCTAGGTATTTGAATGGGAGCTTGCCTTTACTATACTCTGTTATTTCACATAAGTCTTCTATCTCCAGTGCCTTCATGTTTACAGCAAATATATTTGACTTTTTTGCATTTTTTGTTAATCCTGAAGCATTAAAAAATGTCTAGAGTCCTCTCAACATTAGAATCACAGACTGGAACTCCCCTTTGCAAAATAGGAGTACATCATCTGCAGACTTCTACATTTAGTATGAAAACTGAATCCCTCATGTTGTGCTACTAGCCTCATTATCCTTGAGAAGTATTCCATACATATTACAAACAGTAGTGGAGATTTGGGATCTGCTTGCCTCGGACCTCTCTTCCCTTTGATATTCCCATACAGCCCTCCATTTATAGCCACTGTGTACTGAGGAGTTGAGATGCATTCCATGATCCACCTTATTAACTTCATAGGAAAATTAAGTGCATGTAACATTTCTTCCACAAACTCCCACTCTATAGAATCATATGCTTTCTTTAGATCTATTTTATAGAGACAGCTCTTTGTTGCAACTTTCCTATTATGAAGCCTCACCAGGTCTTGGCAAATTAATATGTTCTGCATAATTGTTCTCCCTACTACAAAGGTACTTTGATTTTTTGAAATAATATCTGGCAATATGAGCTTTAACTTGTTGCATAACATTTTAGATATGACTTCGTATACTGTGTTGCAGCAAGCAATGAGTCTGTAATCCCTAACTGTCTCAGCATGGCTACTTTTGGGAATCACTGTTATTACTGTGTTGTTGATTGTCTTCAGCATCTTCCCTGATGTGAAGAACTCTATCACTGCCTCCTTAAGATCTTTACCTGTTATTTTCCAGCTATCTTTGAAGAATTTGCTCTCATATCCATCAGGACCAAGAGCTTTTTCTCCATCAATTTGCCATAGTGCTTGCTTGACTTCCTTTTCTATGAAATCTTCTGTTAGTAGTTGTCTTTTCTCTTCTGTTACCACTTGGCCTTCCCTCACCAAACTGCTACATACATGAGCTCTGCTATCTGCAGTGGATCCCAGTAATGTTGAATAAAATTCCACAAAAGCATCTGCTATCCTATCCATATTAGCTACCATGTTACCCATTAAGTCCTTGATTGAGATGATTCTATTAGCATTTCTTCTTGCCTTCATGTAGCTGTGAAAGTATTTGTTATTTTGGTCTCCTTATTTCAACCATTGTACTTTACTTTTCTGTCTAAGAAACTGGTCACTTGCTTCCTTAAATCTTCTATAGTTGTTTACCAATTCCTGCTCCCTGTCAATAAATCCAGTATTTATGGGGTATTGTTGCAGCCGCTTTTGGCATTCCTCAAGTTCTACCTTAGCTTGTTCTGCTTTCAACTCTATATCACTGAATTTTTGTTCTGTTCAATTGCTTTAGTATCATTTTCAATCTATTCATTTTCCCCACTATTTGGTACATTTTAGTCACTGTAATTCCTGCATTCTAGCTATTGGCCACTTTAACCTTAAATTCAGGATCCACGCTCCACATGTTGAAGTATTTAAAAGGTCTATTAATCTTCTATTTCCCAGTCTCCCAGTTGATGATTGCTGGACAGTGATCAAACAGTCCCTCGATTATATAGTGTACTGTTGAGGCAGGTAGCTGTGATAGCCACTCAAAATTAACCAAAACTATGTCAATTTTGCTCAGTACTCTGTCTGTTCCACTCTGTTTGTTGTTCCATGTATAGAAGGCCCATGTTCATTTGAGTTCTTGAAGAATACATATATCTACACATTGCCTAAAGTTCCTTGTTTCAACCATTGTCACAATGCTCCCAATTCTATCATCTTTACTCAACACATTATTGAAATCTCCCATCACATCCCATGGTCCTCTATTGTTGTTATATAAGTCTATTAACTCCTTCCATATGTTCCTCCTGAGAGCTATGTCATTGTATGCATAAACCATGGTTACATTGAATGTCATCCCTATACCTTTGTGTCTCACAACAGTGTGTATTATCTGATCAGTAGCTCTTAGTATATCCACCTCGAAATTCATTGGTTTCCATAATAGCCATTTTCTCCCTTTAGGGTGTTGTGCTAAGTTTGTAGTAAACGACCATCCATCACAAAGATTAAGAGAAGCTCTTTGAGCTTTTGTTCTCTTAATCTTTATTTCCAGGAGACCAAACATGCTAACTCCACTATTATGCATAAACAGATGTATATCTCTCTTTTTATCTAGCTTGTTTAGTCCTCTGACATTCCAGAATCCTAACTTATCTAATAGGCGGGGGCTTGCCCCCACCCCTCCCAAGTTTTATACCCACCACCCCTAGTTTTCCCTCAGGGCAGGGAGTACTAGGTTTGCTTTGCCTTACTTCCTCTGCATTCCCTCCTTTGTCAAGAACTGCAAATGAGTTCCTTATTGGTAAGGTTTTAGGATCATTTTGTTGTATCTATATCCCTTTGTCACTGGTTTTATTCCCTCCCTTGTTGTGCACCTTAGTCTGAGGTGGAACTTCTGTTATTTGTGTCCCCTGCTCAGTTTGCTTCCCTGCTCAATTTGCTTTCTTCTGGTTTCTGCTTCTTTCTTATGCAGTTTCCTGCAGTCTTGCAGATCATGTCCAAAGTTCTTACAATTTGAACATAGCGTAAGCTTCCATTCATAATACACCTCTTGTTTTATTATTTTTCCCACTTCATTCTCGAACATTACTTGCTTTAGGAGCCTTATCCATACTGGATTTCTATTCACCTTTTCCTTGCTTACATCCACATCTGGTTCCCATGGCTTCACAACTACAAGCTTTTTGTCAGACATCTGGACTCCATCATCAATAACTTTGATTCTGCTTTCAATTGTGTAAAATCTTATCAAGAAGACTGCTCTATTCACTTGTGCAATTTTATCAATCCCCAAACCTCCCCATATTCCCCTAAAATATCCATCAATTACATTATGAGGGATTAGATCCCAACACGTAACATATCACAACTGTTTTCCAGTAGGTAATTTCTTCCTTGATGTCGTCCATTGTAATTTTTACATTTTCTCCTGCTAGTTCCTCACAATTTAGGTTTAAACCCTCATTGCTCGGTACTGTGCCCACAATTTTTCTCTATGAGCTTGTTTCAGGATTCAATTGTACCTGGCTTGCCGCCCCTGTCTCTATCATTTCCGCCTCTACTCTGTCCGCCCATGATCCGCCTGATTGTTCCAGTGGAATCCTCGCCGGAATCAGTAGAGTCATAACCGACTCTGTAGAGGTTGCATGTGCGATTGGCGTCCTCGATGAACCTTGGGTTAACCCTAATGGCATAATACCTCATCTTCTTTGCATCAGATGACCGAGGAACTCCGTTTATTCTCAATTCAGTACTTGAATTTCCTACCCGACATTGTTGCCCTCCCCCTCCATTCTTCGTTTTTCTCGTCATGTTCAGTGTTAACTGAGAGAAAAAGTCATTCTAGAGAGAGAAAGACTGCACAAAAGTTTTTATACATATTATTCTTGTTGTCCGTATCAGGCAAAAATGATTAAGAAAAAAATTACTCACACATTGTACTTATATTGACAACAATAATTATGCGCCAATCACAAGTGAATTACCTTAACTTCTACTTATATCATTTGCAATAATCTACTAAAGTTAAATAACAAATTAAGATGAACATTTATATTACCCTTGTTGTCCCACATCACACAAAATAATGCTTAAGAAAAAATTGCACACATCTCGTGCTTTTATCAACAACAATAATGATGCGTCAATCACAAGTGAGTTACCTCTTATGCTTACATCAAATTACAATAATCTACTAAAGTTAAGTAAAAAATTAATTAAGATGAGCATAAACGACATATGATCACGCTTAACTGAGTCTCGCAAAAGAGTACGCGGGCGTTGCAAATATAATTCGAGTATTATTGCCCAGAGTCGAACCACAGAGAATTAACCTATCAATTGCTACTGTCGGATTCACTAAATTCACACAATCTGTTTTCCCAAACTTTCTGATTCACAAGGGTTGATTTTCTAACAACTAAAGACAGAAAGTAATTAATAACTGAAAATTAACTAACTTTGATGTGTAAACAGTAGAAATAAAGTCTAAGGCAATGGTTTTCCCCGTTGGTAATTTCCTTGGTTGTATATATCTTATAACTATGATTTAGTTATCTCTAACAATCATGAACTCCTATCTATCATAACTCTTTCTCGAGTAATTATAATAATTTACTAGACGCACTTTCTCAAGCTACGCTAGCTAATTTCATAATACGGTTCACTTAGATTGCACCTGGGGTTTCGTTATCTCTAATCCAACCCCTAAACCCTCGGTTATGACTCTCATCTATACTCCGAGAGTGATGTTTTTCATACAATCACCTAAATATGCACTCTCTCTCAAGAAGATACATAATAAATAGGAACGGATAATTGAGAGCCCTTTCAACTAATCCACAATCAAAACATAGATGAACAATTAGAGATTAACAACCAAATCCAATTATATTGATAAAACAACCAAGTTATTCCCAACGGGTTCCACCAAAACCTTAGATTAGGGTTTTTTTGCTACTCATGACAATGGGGGACTAAAGTACTAAAAGATTCATAATCATAAATTGCAAGAAAAATAAAGAAGAATAAGAGTAATGATATTTTGGGTGATCTCTCACACTTGTTTTTCTTGCCAAAGTACTCTCTAAAAACATTACATGCCTCCCTTGGGCGAGTTCTAGTATTTAAATAGGGTTTTGGGCTAAGAATTCCAAAATTTGCACTTTAGTCCCTCAGCTTTCCGTCGCCTGCCACGGTCACGCTAGGACCGCGGCCAAATGGCCTCTCTGAATCTCAAAATAGCTTCTCACCGCGGTCCGGCCGCGGTTACGCCGGGACCGCGGCAATTCACCTCCAGATGTAGTTTGTGTATTTCACATTGTGCATTTGGCGACTTTTGTGCGATTGGCCTCTTTTTCCTCCATAATTGATCCAAAACTACTCCATAGCCTTCTTCTACTGTATGTAACCTGCAAAACATGAAAATAACTAATAAGAGCATTTTGCTATCACTTTTACCATAAAAACTCCACAAGAAAATGGTTCTTTTGAGGCTTAATCATAGTTCAATTCACCTATTATCAACACCCCACACTTAAAGCTTTGCTCGTCCTCGAGCAAGTTAAACAACACTTCTAAGCCTAATCGCTCGACGAATTACCCAATTTTTTATGTTACACCCGCCATTATGAAAGAACAACCTAAGCAGTGCAACTGCCACACCTCAGATGCAGACTCTAATGCCATGCCACACACATGCTCACTCTAGTTACTCTAACAGAGGTGAAAACTTGATTTTTCTTTCTGAGTCACATGCCCTCACATCAATAAATTGAGAGAAGTTCCACACATATAGAATCAAGCACAAAGAACTTTAGATAGAAAGAATTCACTCACTCTCAGCAAAGAACATTTATATGCCACACAGATACACCATAAGCTTGCCCTTAGTGTAATACTCTACTAATCGAGTTGTTTTAGCCTAAGATCAAGAGATCTTTATTTGGTTGTAATGTAGGCTAAGGAACGGGTAGGATATATTTGGATATAGTGACTAACCTCCCTAAGTACTTTTAATACATTCTTCCTTTATTCCATTTTCCGTGTTCAGCCCAGTCATTCTCCCACACTTTTTTCATAAGCTACCCCCACTTTTCTAGGTGCAATTGACTTTTTCTTGCTATTCACTATTGTAGGACCACTTATTTACAAGGTCTTTCTTCTATATTTAAATACACATTTTTTTAAACAACCATTGCACCCTTCAAGTATTTTCCTGGTTTCCCTTTTTTCTACTCCCCTATCACCCCACACTTCGACTTTTACATGATCTTTAACAATTCAAGTGCTTCAAGGAGGCAAAGGGTCAAACAGTCAAGCTATTCAACACATGGATGTAGGTTATTACAAGGTTACTAAAGAATCAGGCTTAAGCTCAAAGGGGTTAACTATGATAATACGTACAGGTGGATTTATAATTAGACTGACTACACAAAGTAATGCCTCAATCATCTCTAAAACCAAACAACTTCTATTTCGCTTTGCAAATACACCGGGCAAGTTCTAGGTATCGCATGCAAGCACAGAATACAGGTAATTTCTCACACACACTTGGCAAGTAACTTATTCCGAATTAGTTCATCAACACACTCACATGAGCGTTCAAGCAAGATAAGGTGTGCACAATTAAGGCATAAATTATGAATCTACACATGATTCTAGACTTCGCACTCTCAAGTTCGTTCAATTGTTAGCATGTGTATACATTAAGGGGTGCGTTCCTGCCCTTACCCATCCTAGTCCAAGAGAGTCTTCAGAGTCGTAAAAAAATCTACCTAACCCGGTTCAAGAAAAGCCCTTGGAAAAGAACCGTGGTCAAAAGAAAAACAAAGGGGTAATTACTACACTACCTAAAAAGAGAAAAGAAAATAGAGAAAATCTAAGTGGACTACTTCCCTCAAGAGTACTGTCCAAGTGGTCCGTCCTCAGGAAGAGTCCTTTACCCCTTTTTTTATGTTTTTAACAACCGACTTTGACCCTCAAGAGACCCGTCGACAAGTGTCCGTCATTGGGCCAAGTCAATTACTTATAAGATAATAAAACAACACAGCTACAGAACTACAACATGCTATATGTACACTACAATACAAAACAACAGAAGTCTCCCACCCTACACTTAAAATAATGGCATGTCCCCATGTCATAACATAAATAAAGAGCAGTAGGGTAAGAAGACTTTCCTGAGTATCAGTCGGAGTCGGAGACCGTGCTGGGGTCCACATGGCAAGCTCTACCCAAAGCACGGAACCATGCCATGATGCGATTCTCAGACCGGGCCTGTCACTGAGACATAGCATCCATCCTCACATGCATGCCATCCACCGAGGATCGAAGGTCCTCGAGCTCCTCCTCCACAGAACCTAGCATAGGTCGGGTGGACTGTGATCTAGAGAGTCCTGCCCTAGTGTGGGGACGCCGAGAGGGTCCGGCTCCGTCATAGGATCTCCTGGAGGGTGCCATTGGTGTTGGGTCTTCATCCTCATCATCAATCTCTATGGTCGTGGGTGCATCTCTGCCCACTGAGATCCTAGAAGTTCTGAAAGGTGTGTTTGCGGGCAATGTGCCATCAGTAGGACTAGTGGGGACACCCTTAAGCCGACACAATCTTGTCACCAATGAGGGGAAGTAAAACCCCTTAGACTGCAGCAATGATCGGAGGATCATTTAATCACCAATAAGTCGTGCCGCATCAAAGTCACGCTTGGTGACAAAGCACCATACCAGTATAGCCTGTAGGTGGTTCACATCGGTTGTGTTGCTTGTGGGCAAGAACCGGCTGCAAATGATGGTGAACCAGCACTTGGCCTCATGTGTGAAGGACTTGGAGTGGAGGGTGATGTTTTCCTGTATCCAGGATGGTTGACCATCTGCGCAGATTGCTTCAATCATTGCTTCCCAAGAGATCCCATGGGCGTCTTGGTAATGATCAACATCACCTCTGAATTGGGGCAACTGCAAAACCTGGTGAATCTTAGGAATTAAGGCATCCACCACCTTGCCACGCACAATTACCTCCCGACCCAAATGTTCCTGGCAGTTTGCGTAGAATTCGCGGACTAGCATCGGATTTGCTATTTCGGGCTCATCAAACAAAAATTCCATCTCCCTCTGTCGTATCTCCTCATACATGTCTGGGCTTTCCATATGGAGGGTAGCCCTATCCACAGCAATCTCCGGGACAAAGGTTTTCGTGGCCTTCGCATGGAATGCGTCCTCTGCCCCCTGAGACTGGAACCTAGCTTCATCATATGTTGGCCCGTGGAAAGTACTTGCCGAGCCTCTTTGCCTCTTTCGTTCCATAGTACCTGCAACAAGACAGGGCAGCTATCAGATGCATCCTAAAATGGGCCATTCGAATGGTTACTCAGACTTTGCCACCCGATGGCACTAACAGTTATCATTGGCCAAACAATGCCAGAACACCCAATTACTAAGTGGCCCCAAGTGGCCAGCCCTTACTACTACCTCACACCACGATCAATTTGTCAAAATCTCCAATAATACCCCACACAACCCTTCACCAGTGAAATACGTCAACAACCACAACCACAACCAAGTAAGATGAGCACAAAGTGCTCCAAAATCTACAACACACCTCCAAATTTTCGGCCATATAGGCCCATCCACCAAACTTCACCCTAAAAATTGTTGTTAGGTCTCCAAACATAATACGACTCCCCCCACCAATTAAACACAATGAAACCTAACATCTAATCATCAATCATGGCTAAAAGAAGCAAATAAAAGAGAAAAATAAAGAAAAAAATACAATTTTTACACTACAACACAATCTAAGGTAGTAAGACTACTTTACACTAGCTATTTGAAGAGAAGATAAGAAAGGAGAAGAAATCTTACCTTAGAGATGAAAGGAGAGAGTTGAAGAAGAAGAATTTGGGGGAGAGTGGGGGTTAGGGTTTTCGTGTTGTGGGGAAGAGGATGAAGGAGAATAGAGAAAGAGATAAGGGGAGGGTTATTTTCGTTCGTGTGTGTGGGGAATGAGGGTGGGGTTGGGTAATTAAGAAAGGGGGGAAAGAGAAAAGAAAAAGGAAAAAATTTAAAAAATTCGTAACTTACCTGGCCTGGGCCCGTCGCTGGTCTACCGCGGTCACGCTGGGATCGCGGTAGACAAAGTTCAGAGAGGGTGTTTGACCGCGGTCCTACCGCGGTTACTCTTGGACCGCGGTGGGAAAACTTCAGAGAGGTTGTTTGACTGCGGTCCGGCCGCGGTTACGCTGGGACCGCGGTCAGGGCATTTTTCTAATTTTTTTATTTTTTTTATTTTTTATATGTAGTTATACATTACACTTACAACAAATTCGTGGGTTGCCTCCCACGCATCGCCTGATTTAACGTCGCGGCACAATGCAAATAATTGAGTTCCTACTCCTCGTTCTCGTATTGGGGTTCTTTGAAGTTGGTCACCATTGTATCCCTTTTTTCTGCAGCTATCCCAAGGTAATGTTTCAACCTTTGTCCATTGACAGAGAATTTGTTAGTCCTGTTTTCCGATTCAATCTCAACAGCTCCACTTGCAAACATTTGCACCACTCTGAATGGCCCAGACCATCGGGATTTCAACTTACCCGGAAACAATCTCAACCGTGAATTATACAATAGTACCATGTCACCGGGTTTAAAGTCTTTGTCCACGATATGCTTGTCATGCATTTTCTTCATATGTTCCTTGTAAAGCCTCGTGCTCTCAAAAGCTTGATACCGAAATTCTTCTAACTCATGCAGCTCTGTCAGTCGATTTTGTCTGGCTACTTTGGGATCCATGTTCAATTGTTTCAATGCCCACCAAGCACGGTGTTCTAGCTCCATAGGTAGGTGACAGGCTTTCCCAAACACCAACTTGTATGGTTACATACCTATTAGCATTTTGAACGCAGTTTTATAGGCCCAGAGTGCGTCGTCCAGCTTCTTTGCCCAATCCGTTCGGGTTGTGTTCACAGTCTTCGTTAATACACTCTTAATCTCCCTGTTGGACACTTCAACTTGCCCACTGGTCTGCGGATGGTAAGGAGTAGCCACCTTGTGGTGCACATCATATTTAGCAAGCAATTTCTCGAAGGCTCTATTGCAGAAGTGAGTGCCTCCGTCACTGATGATCGCTCTTGGTATCCCAAACCGGGTGAATATGTACTTCTTTAGGAATCCGACCACCACTTGTGCATCATTGGTGGGCAAGGCTGCAGCTTCCACCCATTTAGACACATAATCCACCGCCACAAGTATGTACTTATTACCGAATGAGCTGACGAAGGGACCCATAAAGTCAATCCCCCACACGTCAAACACCTATACTTCTTGAATTGGTTTTATTGGCATCTCATGGAGACGGGAAATGTTTCCCATCCTCTGGCATTCATTGCAGCCCTTTACACAGAGGTGTGCATCTCTAAACACAGTTGGCCAAAAGAATCCGGCCTCCAGTACTTTCGCAGCTGTTCTGACCCCTCCAAAATTTCCTCCATATGCTGAAGCGTGACAAGCTTGCAAAATTGAAGATTGTTCTATCTCGGGAATACACCTCCGGATAATGTTATCAACACATATTCGAAATAAATGAGGTTCATCCCAATAATACATGCGGCAATCACGAAAGAACTTTTTCTTTTGGACAGGTGAAAGGTCATAGGGAACAATACCGCAGGCCATGTAGTTTGCAAAATCTGCATACCAGGGCGCGTCCTCAAGATAGGTTGCGAGCAGCTGCTCTTCTGGAAAGGTTTCCAGAATTTCTTCAACCTCGACTGATTTTTGAGCTCCTTCAAGTCATGATAGATGATCATCAACTTGATTTTCAGTGCCCTTACGGTCACGAATTTTGAGGTCGAATTCTTGCAACAGCAGCACCCAACGAATCAGGCGCGACTTAGTCTCTTTTTTCTCAATGAGGTACCTGAGAGCTGCATGGTCAGTATATACAATTACCTTGGAACCAATCAGATATGATCGGAACTTGTCAAACGCAAACACGACTGCCAACATCTCCTTCTCCGTCACAGTGTAGTTGAGCTGTGCACCGCTTAGCGTTCTGCTTGCATAGTAAATCGGGTACATCAACTTATCTTTTCTCTATCCCAAGACTGCTCCTATAGCGTAGTCGCTTGCATCACACATGAGCTCAAATGGTTGCTCCCAGTCGGGCGCAACTATGATGGATGCAGTTATCAACCTCTTCTTCAATTCCTCAAATGCCAACCTGTAATCATCAGAAAACACAAAGGGCTGATCCTTTTCAAGGAGTTTGCATAATGGGTTAGCAATTTTGGAAAAATCTTTTATGGAACGCCGGTAGAACTCAGCGTGACCAAGGAAACTTCTCACCGCCTTGACTGAAGTGGGCGGTGGTAACTTCTCAATCACGCCAACCTTAGCATGGTCGGCTTCAATACCTTTTCTGGACACTCGGTGTCCCAGGACTATTCCTTCCTGTACCATAAAATGGCACTTCTCCCAGTTTAGTACCAAGTTTGTCTCCACACATCTTTTGAGCACTTTGCTCAAGTTATGAAGACAGTCTTCGAATGAATCTCCCACCACGGAGAAATCATCCATAAAGACCTCCATAATGTCCTCCACCATATCTGTGAAGATGGCTAGCATGCACTGTTGAAAAGTCGCAGGTGCATTACAAAGCCCAAAGGGCATTCTCCGAAAGGCAAAGATGCCATATGGACAAGTGAAGGATATTTTCTCTCTATCTCCGGGGGCTATTGATATCTGATTGTACCCTGAATATCCATCTAGGAAATAAAAGTGCGATCTTCCAGCCAGCCTGTCCAACATTTGATCGATAAAGGGCAAGGGAAAGTGGTCCTTGCAAGTGGCGGTGTTTAATTTCCGGTAATCCATGCAGATTCACCACCCTGTGACTGTACGAGTTGAGATCAACTCATTGTTGTCATTTTTCACAACAGACATTCCCCCCTTTTTCGGGACACACTGGACATGGCTGACCCAATTACTATCAGAGATGGGGAAGATGATTCCCGCATCTAATCATTTGATCACCTCTTTCTTTACAGCCTCTTTCATGTTAGGGTTCAGCCTTCGCTGATGTTCTGTGGAAGGTCTGTGCCCTTCTTCCAGGAGAATCTTATGCATACAGAAAGCTAGGCTGATACCCTTTATGTCTGCCATGGTCCAACCAATGGCAGTCTTGTTATCCTTCAATACCTGCAAAAACTGCTCTACCTGCACATCTAGCAAACAGGATGATATAATAACAAGTAAGGTCGAATCAGGGCCTAGGAATGCATACCTGAGGTGGTCTGGGAGCGGCTTCAGCTCCAACTTGGGTGGTTCCTCTATTGATGGCTTGGCTAGAGGAGTGACCCTTTTCTCCAGTTCAAGGGACTCGAACTGAGGCTCCCTTGACCAAAACCCTCGGCCTTCCAATTCCATTACCCATTCAGCTAACCCCTCTCCATCCATTTCTTCTAAATTTGTCAGGCATGCCTCCAATTGGTCCCTCGCAGTTAGGGCCCTATCATCCTCTTGCAGAATTACATCCACTACTTCCACTAGAGAGCAATTTGCATATTCGCTGGGTCTCCTCATTGATTACTGAACATTGAATATGACTTCTTCATCGTTCAATCTCATCTTAAGTTCCCCAGTCTCACAGTCTATCAGTGCTCTCCTAGTGGCTAAGAATGGTCTCCCCAAAATGAGGGGTATCTCCTCATCCACCTGACAATCCAGAATCACAAAGTCTGCAGGGAACACGAACTTCCCCACTTGAACCAACACATCATCAAGAATACCAGTTGGCCTTTTCACAGTGCGATCAACCAACTGGAGTAGCATAGAAGTCGTCCTGGCTCGGCCGATGCCCAATTTGGTGTATACTGCCAGCGGCATCAAATTTTATGTTGGCTCCTAAATCACATAACGTCTTTGCAAAGGCATAACTCCCAATGGTGCATAGAATAGTAAAGCTACCTGGATCGGACATCTTTTGGGCCATCAATTTTGCCACTACTGCGCTGCAGGTCTGTGTTAGAGTTACAGTGGATAGATTCTGAAAATCAAACTTCCTTGACATTAAATCTTTCATCATCTTGACATAACCGGGCATCTCCCTTAAGGCATCCATCAATGGAATATTCAACTGGATTTGACGCAGCATCTCCATGAACTTTTTGTATTGGTCTGCCTTCTTTTGCTTGACCAGTCTCTGAGGGAAGGGTGCAGGGATCACCTTTTGTGCATTGCTTGCTGGCTTCTCTTTGTTAGGAGTTTCTGGCACAAGAGGTGCCACCTGTTCTGCAACTTGCTCGGTCTCCTTTTCTTTGCCTTTTTGCTCCTAACTTTGTTCAACCACTACTTCAGTGAGTTCCGCTGGTTCTTCTTCCTCTAATTGAACTGGAGTAGCTGGTGTAGTATTCTTGCTGGCCTGTGCAATTTCTTGCTCTTTATCTAAATCTCTACCATTCCTGAGACTGACTGCCATCAGCTGATTCGGGTTTTGCTCCTTGGGGTTTATGTTTGTGTCTGCAGGTAAAGTTCCCGTAGGACGGTTGTTCAGTACCATGGACAACTGATCCAGCTGCGTTTCAATATTCTTTATGGCTGAATCATGCACTGCCAATTTTTCCTGCACTTTATTATTTGTCCCAATGTGTTGTTAAAGCATACCCCTGATCTCCACTATATTGTTATCTTGCTGCTGAGGGGGTGGTTGGTAAACCAGTTGCTTCTGATTCTGCAATGGATAACCCTGTGGTTTCTGATAAGGCATTGGCACTAATTGGTTTTGAGGGTGCATACCCCCAGGCTGCTGCATATTAGGCCTGTACTGCTGATCTTTCTGCGGTCTCCACTATTGTGCTCCTTGTCTCTAGCCCCCATAATTGTTGACATAATTCATGTCTTCCCGGACCCCTTGATTTTCACCTTCTCCGCTCCACGAACACACATAGGACTGATTAATACACGGTGTACATAGACCTCCATTCGTCTTGTCAACGATGTGCACCTGTTTTGTACCCATCTCATCAATCTTCTTTGTCAGTAAGCTCATCTGGGTTAGGAGTGTGGCCATGTTCTCTTCCTGCGAATTATTGGGATCCAATGGAACGGAATGTACTATGGGTGCCAGTATTGCACCTCTAGTCATCCACCCCGCATTTTGTGACATCTTATCTAGGAGAATTTTGCACTCGGTGAATGTTTTGCTTAAGAACACACCTCTAGCTGAAGCATCCACATTAGCCTTCAAGTTGTCAGTTAGACTCATGTAGAATCTCTAGCGAAACATCTGGTCAGGAATGCCATGATGAGGACACTTCACAAGCATCCCTTTAAATCTCTCCCAAGTTTCTTGCAAGGACTCAGTGGCATGCTGCCTGTACTGCAATATGTCATCAATCTGCTGTGCAGTCTTGTTAGGCGGATAGAACTTGTTCAAGAACTGCTTGACTAATTCCTCCCAAGTGGTGATAGAGTTGATCGGGAGCGAATTTAACCAAGTCTGAGCTGCCCCGGATACTGAGAATGGGAATAGGAGCAACTTGATAGCTTCAGGAGTCACATTAGGATACCTTTGGGTCATGCAAATTGACATGAAATTTTTCAAGTGTTGTTGTGGGTCTTCAATGCTTGACCCGTAGAACAATCCTTTATTTTGCAGCAGATGCAGCATGTTGTTGATGATTTGGAATGTCTCCGCTTGAATCGCAGACACAACTATGGCAGTGGCTAGATTGTCAGATGTAAGTTGTGCTCAGTCATAAAGTGCAGCCTCTGGCACAAGAGGTGCCACTCCTCTGACTTCTAAGTCAACTTTCTCATTCCTGTTATTTCCGCTGGCGTTGTTCACGTCACCCATGTCAAATTCGAGTTGGTGTGTTAGTTGAGTTTGTTGAAGTCCTTTGTTGGCACGGTTCAATGCCTTGAATATTTTCTCAGGGTCTGAAAATCCTTCTATTAGTTCTCTAGTCCTCGAAGAATTTCTAAGCATACACCTGCTTTCCACAAGATTTCAACCGTTAGAATTTCAATGAAAAGATTGGTATAGAGAAAACGGATTACACTTGGAATTTTTGTATTTCTTTCAATTGTAATTGATAACACCATTAATTCCCCGGCAACAACGCCAAAATTTGATCACGCTCAACTGAGTCTCGCAAAAGACTACGTGGGCGTTGCAAATATAATCCGAGTATTATTGCCAAGAGTCGAACCACAGAGAATTAACCGATCAATTACTACTGTCGGATTCACTAAATTCACACAATCTGTTTTCCCAAATTTTCTGATTCACAAGGGTTGATTTTCTAACAACTAAAGACAGAAAGTAATTAATAACTGAAAATTAACTAACTTTGATGTGTAAACAGTAGAAATAAAGTCTAAGGCAATGTTTTCCCTCGTTAGTAATTTCCTTGGTTGTATATGTCTTATAACTATGATTTAGTTATCTCTAACAATCATGAACTCTCCATCTATCATAATTCTTTCTCAAGTAATTATAATAATTTACTAGATGCACTCTCTCAAGCTACGCTAGCTAATTTCACAATACGATTCACTTAGATTGCATCCGGGGTTTCGTTATCTCTAATCCAACCCCTAAACCCTCGGTTATGACTCTCGTCTATACTCCGGGAGTGATGTTGTTCATACAATCACCTAAATATGCACTCTCTCTCAAGAAGATACATAATAAATAGGAACGGATAATTGAGGGCTCTTTCAACTAATCCACAATCAAAACATAGATGAACAATTAGAGATTAACAACCAAATCCAATTATATTGATAAAACAACCAAGTTATTCCCAACGGGTTCCACCAAAATCTTAGATTAAGGTTTTTTTGCTACTCATGACAATGGGGGAATAAAGTACTAAAAGATTCATAATCATAAATTGCAAGAAAAATAAAGAAGAATAAGAGAAATGATGTTTTGGGTGATCTCTCACACTTGTTTTTCTTGCCAAAGTACTCTCTAAAAATATTACATGCCTACCTTGGGCGAGTTCTAGTATTTAAATAGGGTTTTGGGCTAAGAATTCCGGAATTTGCACTTCAGTCCCTTAGCTTTTCGTCGCCTGCCGCGGTCCTACCGCGGTCACGCTAGGACCGCGACCAAATGGCTTCTCTGAATCTCAAATAGCTTCTCGCCGCGGTCCGGCCGCGGTTACGCCGTGACCGCGGCAATTCACCTCCAGATGTGGTTTGTGTATTTCACATTGTGCATTTGGCGACTTTTGTGCGATTGGCCTCTTTTTCCTCCATAATTGATCCAAAACTACTCTATAGCCTTCTTCTACTATATGTAACCTGCAAAACATGAAAAACACTAATAAGAGCATTTTGCTATCACTTTTACCATAAAAACTCCACAAGAAAGTGATTCTTTTGAGGCTTAATCATAGTCAATTCACCTATTATCAACATATCATTTCAGTTATCCCATTTCATACGACAAACTTTCATTTTCTTGTTTGTTAGAAAAAATGACACACTTTATATTCTTATGCATCTCATGTTATACAACCACCTAAATATTATGACATATCTAAAAAAAATTTAAACATCATACATAATCAAATGCTTTCAAATACAATGCGATGAAGGGTGTAATTAACAAAACCATACGTAAAAGAATGATTATTTATGCGTATTTAAGTTTAAAATCTTCATCATACATTATTAATTTGATTGACCTATAATAAATGAAAAACTTTGGAACAAATTAAATATTTTTCCACAAAAGAACAGAAGCCCCGATCCTGACCGTCCAAGGGCAATGCTAAAGACACGGAGCTCGCACCGCTGGCTATAACCAGATGTTCCAAATTCTGTTACACTTTCAAATTTACCCTTCAATTTCCCCTTATATTACAAATTACCAGAATCTTTACCCAACTCAAATTCCAAAAGTAACCTTCAAATTTCATTCTCAACTCCCAAATAGCGTCAAAAAACCCGAACGTTATGGTCATTTCGTATTAAGTACACTCTCTTTCGCTCCTGAATTCTGAATGGCATTATAGATATTAGTTGGCTAAACCAAGGGCAAATTATTAATTAATGGATATATTTATACACCAGTTGCGCTTTTCGGATTTTTTCCCTCTGTATAAATTCTACATCCTCTCTCTTTCTTTCCCCCAAGTCTCTTATCTCTTTCTTATTATATCTCTCCGGCCTTCATTCTCCCGTTCACGGCGGAGCCACCGCTTAAACCACCGTCCGTACACCGGCATCTACCGTCCTTGCCGGAATCCGGCGATCCCTTCTTAGATCTTTATTTCACTTTCCCTCAAATTCACTCCCCTCCCTTCTCCTAACACAAACGTTTTCAGTTTTTAAAGTAATTTCTCTTCAATTTTTACTGTGTTAAAATTGAAAAGAAAATTATTTATTTACTTTTTATTTATTATTTCTCGTAACTCTCAAAACTTTTTATTTGTTCCTCTCTCCAACGAGAAATGTACCCGTCCGACTGAATTTACTTTCCTAGCCTTTCATTAACTGTACTTTCCGAACCCCATAACTCTATAACCGTAAATTCACCTTTTTCCTTTTTATCGCTTTTAGCCATTTTCTTTTTTTGTTTTTAGTGTGGTGACGTGGCATACAAAGGTTAGACTACTAAACGGACGGCTAGGATGAGTTATCACACACGTCGAATCTTAACTCTTGAGGAGTCATCACGCAAGCGAAAAGACCGCGAGACGTTTTATTCTTTTCCCAAACCGTCAATCCCATTAACGTCCGTTAATAGTCCTAACGTTAATATGACGACGTCGTTTAACAAAGGAGCAGCCGAGCCGAATCATCAAATGCCCAACCCGCTTTTAGCTGGATACATGGCTTATGAATTTTTAACGAAAGGGACTTTGTTGGGTCAAAAATTTGATCCGGCTCGAGCAAAAGCTGTCCCAGTAAACGCTTTTGTCGATTCGAAAAAGAGAAAATCGAGTGGTTCGAGTCCTAAAGAAGTCGAGCTGAGTGGGAATGGGAAGCTGAAGACGCAGAGCCAGAATTATGTTGAATTGGCTAGCTTGTTGAAGAGTGATGGGTCCCATATTCCGGGTATAGTCAATCCTACGCAGCTGGCGCAGTGGATTCAGATGTGACACTACAAAAGCAAGGGTGTGCTACGTGGACGTTTTCGATTGGCCGAAGTTTTATATCCACGTAAGAACTGTAAAACAGACCCTTGGAGTTTGGCTTAAAAAGGAAAGAGTAACGAATTATTCTACATCAAGACTGTCTCTGAAAGTTTTCTGCTGCAAGAAAACTCAAACATATGTTTGTGTTGTTATTGTTGTTTTATTTTCGTATGTTAATTTGTTTTCTCGATATATTTCACCTTTTTTGTTTGTTATAGATGGCTCATGAATGTTATGTGCTGGACCTTGATCCTATCTTTTGTTCGTTTTTTCTCTTTCTTTTGTTTGGAGGAGAAGGAAATATTATTTCGTCTTCTTTGGTTGTATTGTGAATTTTGATGATTAGGTTTGTTATTTGTCATGGTATTTTCATGCTTTGGCACACAGATATATATCTACTAGCTTTATGACTAATTAGTTTCATGAATGTTGATAGTCATAGCATGTGTATGCTAGGACGCACCTATTTGCATGGAACTGTTGGTGTCTGTATTGAGGGTCGGACAGATTGGGAACCGTAGAGCAACGATATGCGAAAGAGTCATTATGCTTGTATTCGAGTAGACTATCTGAATTCCCTCCGTCTGACATATAGGTTATGGTTTCGAGCTGTGAAATAGCCATTAATGCTTGCATTAGAGTAGATTATACTTCTGGTGATGCGATCTTTACCCGATCCTGCGTGAACACGCGAGATGCCTTGTGGACCAGGCTGCCCTCAGCTTTTTTGAGTTGCATGCATTGCGTTGGAGTTTTATAAAACGATTGTGGTATAGTTTTCCTTATGCATTTGAAATTCATTTGGAGGACTAATATTGATTCACACAGTAAGATCCTTGGAAGGAGAATGTGTTCCTTACTTAAAGTTTCTTTATTTTCATAGCTCGAACTGGGCACTAATCTCATTATGTATCGAGAGTTTCCACTTTCCACCCATCCAATAGCTCGAACTTGGCACCAATCTCATTAGGGGGATGAGTTTCTATGTCACCGATCCAAACTCTTTACCATCAATCTCATTAGGGGTGGTACAACTTCTCTACTTTCACAAGTTAGGGGTAAGATCTACGTACACATTACATTCTACGAACTTGGATTTGTTGTAATTGTTTTTGTGGTAAAGCTTGAAAAGAATGAATGATTAATGTGAGAAACTTTACGAACTATTTAAACAAGAGCATATATTTTGTAACTCCATCTCATGATCCATTCTAATTAAAGCTTTAGTTATTAGAAAGCCCTACGAAATCTTGAGTTATATTGTGCTTCAACAACCCATTTTCAAAAAAAGAAAAGAAAAAAGAAGAAGCCCTTTGTAGGATGTGGAGTTCGTTGTTCATATTGATGTTTCATTGGTTAGTTCATGGAAAAATGGGGGTGATTCGGCTTATATAGCTTCAAGTTACGTAGAAATACATAGATACTTTGTTAGACGGGAATATTACGTATCTGTTCATAAATATATGACATGTTTTAATAAACGTGAATACCACACTAAATCATACTAGTTAATTATTTTACTACATTTACACCTTAATTAATTTACCACTTCATTATTAGATTGGTATGGTTTAATGTAAATATTCCGTACAGGTAAATTTTTACCATAGCTTATATAGTTGATATGTACGTACTACGTTTGAGCCTTATCAGACTAATTAGACCTATCGAGAACGACAAACTGACTGATGAAGCTAGATGGGGAGAGGACAACTTGATCAAAAGGAAATAAAATACATTAAATACTCTTTTGGTTCAAATTGTTCGTCACTTTACGTGTTTCTTTTGTCTCAAGCTTTATGTTGCTTCAAGATATTAGTCGGTATTATTAAAGTATGACCATCTTGAATTGAGCTTTCAGTATTCTTATAGGAGAAGAATTTTGGACTTAGTAATAATATATACATATAATGTAGTTTTTAAGTTTTAGAGTAGTACTAGTTTTGGAATAACGAATTTGTCCATTTTTAGATCCATAATAAAATTAGTTAGTATCATAGTATGAAATAAGAAGTGGTAAAATATTGAGGCCGTATTGCTAATTAACCCAAAAAAAAAAAAAAATAGGATAAAAGAGCAACAAACTTAGTGTAATTTTACAAGTGGGGTTCGAGGAGGGTAATGTGTACACAGACTATACTCATAACTTGTGAAGATAGAAAGATTATTTTTGATCGACCGTCGGTTCAGAAAAAGTATATAATCGCATCATAATTGGAAAAAAAATACAATAACGATGAAAAGAAAGAAAAAAAAGAATAAAGCGAGCTTCAATGTCTCCTAACAATAGACTGATAGAGCCACCATTATAGAACGTGCCTAAAGGAGTTAAACTCTTATTTTTATGAGTGTCTTTTGTGAATTAATATAGGACAAAGGCAAGGATTTTAAAAAGCAAATTTAGTATTGCAAGCAAAATAAAGCTTTTTAATATGAAGCGCTTGACCATCTATGCTCCATGCTTCTTGTTGTCAGTGGTGTCATTTTATTAAATTTATCTTCTTTATTTCTGTTGGATTTTTATTATAAATACTTTTTTAGTAAAAAATTTCGATCAAGCGGTGTTACATGACAACGCTTGAGCTAAGGTACATTTGCCCCTGCCTATTGACCTTGTCGCGAAATTCATGTTATACACCTCTCGTTCACCGAAAATCTTATACATGGTCAATCTTTTAAAAGTGTCTAAAACACCAATTTTGTTCTTGACCAATTTATAACGTGAAAGTCACACACTAATAGGGTCGTGTCACGTGTCATTGACTTTAAAAAAGAAAAAAATAATTAGAAATTACAATTACACCCTGTCTTCTTCATCTTCCCATTTTCTATCTTAAGCACCATGTTTCCGCCATGGTTGTTTGTGAGAAAGTTTCCAACAACAACAAAATTCAACCACATTATCTAAATAATTAGCCGGAAAAAATCGGGCAACAAATTGAGTTCAACAACGCCAATAATCAACAAGATCTAATTGAATTTTCAAGCATTTTCAACACCCCAATAATGGTGGATTCTAATTTTTTTTTTTACCAACCTTCAATACTAATGTTAAAGCTTTTAAACCTATCACAAATAAATGATTTTAACAATATTTGGACAATAAACCAACAAAAAATCGCTTAATTTTTAGATCTAAAATTTTATATTCTTTCAAAGTTTCTTCGTGGGGAAAAAGATGAGGGGGAGGGTGGTCCGAGGAAGAAGACCAGCGGGAGGGGGAGGGATTCCCGTGGGGAGGAGAGATAAAATATGGAATTTTTTACGGGTCTTATCTGCGTTTTTTGTGGGCATACATGGGATTGGTATCTGGCCAAAAGTAGTGTGTTTAGACACACTTTTAAAAAATTGAGTGTGTAAAAGATTTTTTGAACGAGAGGTGTGTTACAGAAATTTCGTTACAAGGTTGATGAGTATTTTGCCTTCCAGTTGGCACTAAGTCTTGCATACAAGAATTTAATTGGATGGTATTTTGGTGAAACTTTTGACTTTTGAGTCCTAAAAATTTATAAGAATGCTTAATTGTTTAGTAATATGAAGTAAAGAGTTAAGATAATAGTAAAGAAAAAATTAAGCGATTTTTNAAAAAATAAAAAAAAACATCACCCATCATACCAAACTCAGTAATACATAAACCATAGAGGATTAGAGGTATTAATTCTAGTCAACCATCAATTTTAATTGCATTAACTACTATAATCTATATATATATTAAAGGAATAAAGTTACCATATATACACTTTATCTATAAATATAAAATTATCTTTTAATTCCAATTCAGTATATAAATATGAGAAAACTACCCTCTATAGCCTCTCAAAATTTTAATAGCCCATGTTTTTACCCACTTCCACAAACTGGCATTTCCGTCCAATTTATTTGCATCTAGTAGCCATTATCTATTTTCAATGCATTTGTCTTCCCAAGACAACATTGAATCCTAACATTTTTATCTTTCTTTTATTCTATCCAATGTACACCTTTTTGTCTTTATTTCATTTTATCCAATGCACAAATTTTTCCTTCCTATCCTCTTTCTTTCTCACCCTCTTTCTCACCTCATTCTTTCTTTATCTTCTTCGTCTTCCTTTTATCTTTCTTTGTTTTTTTTTCCTTCCCTTCTCTATCTCCCATTTCAAATCTATATTTTTCTCTTTATTTTTTACTTCACACTGGAAAAACTTATTTGAGTACCTAGAAAAATTACAAATTTTTTAATTCAATTTGTAGGAAGATTTACTCAATTACGATGCATGATACAAGAGTGGCAGCAAAAGTTGTGGATTTTCTAGTCAAGCTTCTTCTACTACTTCTTCTTCGGTCATAATAGTATTTTGTGAGTGAAGAACTTTTACAGTACATTGATGATGGGTCTAGATTTAATGGGGTAGTTGAATAATATATATATATATATATATATATATATATATATATATATATATATATATATATATATATATATATATA
>MU675076.1:113951-151665 GCA_026770625.1 Nicotiana glauca
ACCGTACTCGATCATTTAGCAAATAACAATCAATAATACTCTAATTCTATTCCCTCAAACCAAAGTTAGATCAAACACTTACCTCGAATGCTCCAAACTCAACTCAATCCTCTAGAATAGCTTTACCCCTCGAATCCACCACCAAACTGCTCGAATCTAGTCACAAATTACTTTAATGTATCAACAAATTCTAATTGGATCAACTTGAATGCATGAAAATGAATTTCCCAAAGTTTTACTCAAAAATTTCCAAAATGTCCCCGGGCCCACGTAGTCAAAACCCGAGATTCGAACCAAAACCCGGTTACCCATTCCCCCACGAGTTCATATCTATGATTTGTTTTGAAATCGGACCTCAAATTGAGGTCAAAATCCCCAATTTTAAGAAAACCTAGGTTCTACCCAAAATCTCCACTTTCACCCATGAAAACCTTGATTTTTAAGATGAAAACATGATAAATGATGTTAAAGATTGAAGAAATTAAGTGAAAATCAACTTACAAGTGGATTGGAGAAGAAAGTTTTCTTGGAAAATCGCCTATGGGGTGTTTGAGTTGAGAGATATGAAAAATGGGGTGAAAATTCGACTAAGTATGAAAATGCAGGTCTTTGATGTCGGTTCGCAATTGCGAAACCCGACCAACTATGAAAATTGCGAAGTTGAGTTCGCATTTGCGAACTATGAGGGATACTGGAAAGTTCGCATTTGCGAAAAATAGGTCGCATTTGCGAAGGTCCAATATCGCAATAGCGGACAAAGGTTCATATTTGCGAAGGTTGAGGCTAAAGGCAGGCATCGCATTTGCGATCGATTTCTTCGCATTTGTGAAGAAAGCTGCCCAGGGTATATTTCACATTTGCGATAAAAAGCTCGCAATTGCGAGCTCGCATTTGCGAGTGCTGGCTTCGCATTTGCGAAGCCTGCAGAACTGAAGCACACCAGGTTTTTCAACAATGAGAAATGCAATCCGACTCCAAACCAATTATGCACACAACTTCAAATTTAATTTTCCATACAAAAATTACCGCATTCCGTATATATCTATAGATATATAGTAACTTAATTTTTTTGTAATTATTTACTATTTAGGGTTTATTTTTCCTTACAAAAATTACTGCATTCCGTATATATATATATATATATATATATATATATATATATATATGGCATTTGACGCCATTTGAAAGACAATCCTCTTATAAAGTTATCTCAAAGAAGAAATATGACAGCATTTGACTATATTTGCAATATATCGAGTAACGAGATGAATTGGAATTTTAAGATATGAATAGTGAGATTGTGGCACGTTCCAGACCGCGACAAACCAGACAACACCGTCTCCCTTGAATTAATTATTCAAGACGAAAAGGTCCTTTCTTTTTTAGTTGCGCTTATTTTTTCATAAAAGTTTGACTACAACATTGTACGACTGATTATTTGCCTGACTCTATATTAATATGAATTTTTTGATTCTAGGGCGATCGTATTCATGCGATTTTTTGTCGGTCACTTATACGTATGTTCAAACCAAAAATAAAAGAATTGGGTTTGTACGTTATGAAGAACTTTGTGGTTGGACCAAATTATACAAAACTTAAATACACGCGACATAAATTGAAGTTGGCATTTACTCATAAGACGATTGTAGAGGAAGCAAATGATCATCTTTTTGATATGACTATCTGAGACTTAAAACCTTATGAGTATTTGATAAACAAAATTGATGTTGAAGAAAGTGAACTCTTCGGTAAGTATTCAATTCGCAGTTCTTTTATTTTAATGTCTTATTACAATCGGTTCTTATTACTTAAGTATGATGCTCATATTAATGTAGAATGGTGCAATCAGTCACGATCAATTAAGTACTTATTTAAGTATATTAACAAAGGAAATGATCGTGTTACCGCTGCTTTTTCCAAAAGTGTGCAAGAGGAAGACTCATCAAATATTGATGAAATAAATATGTATTATGATTGTCGATACATGTCACCATGTGAAGCTACTTGGAGAATATTCAAATTTCCAATTCACCATAGAGAACCTCATGTGGAAAGACTATCATTTCATCTTCCAAATGAACAAAATGTTATATTCTCTAATGATGATTCAATTGATGATGTTGCAAATAGACCAAGTGTAAAGGAATCAATATTTTTAAGCTGGTTTGAGACAAATAAAACATTTCCAGAAGCAAGAGAATTGACTTATGCAGAGTTCCCTCTAAGTTTGTTTGGAAGAAACAATTGAAAAGATGGGAGAAAAGAAGAACTTCTGTATTTTTCATTGGAAGAATTTTATTGTATCAGAATTATGGGTAAAATGGTTGGTGCTTTGGAGCTGGCTGCACAGTTTTTGAATTATTTATGTCTGACTTTAGTTAACTGGGTTTCTAGATTAGTACGGAGACGAAATTGGCCACTAAATCTGAATATTTGTTCAATAATAACAATAACCTTAGATGAGAGCTTTGTTTCTCATGGGTGTTTCAGTTTAACATTGAGGTCACTTCGCTCAGTTCTACATCCATTGAAGTAGATATGCTACAAACAATAGTCATATACAATCTTGAGAGTGTTAGCTCCATCTTTGGATACAATTGGAATAGTTCAACAGTTGTGTAATAATGCAGGAAAGATTTGAGTTTTCAGTTAGCTGAATAATCCATAATGAGAATGAAGCATACACATTAGTACTAACATTACTGTTTACTTTCTGTTCATTTTTCATTCTTGCATTTGTAGTGCATATTTTTATTTGAGTACACCTATGAATATCTTTATCACTTTTAAATCTTGGAATGTTTCACAATTTATCTTGCATTTCAAGAAAGCTACTACTGTCATACCATACTTTCAATACAATTCAAATGAGAAAATAATTAAGAGCAATATTATCATGCTAATTTTTTTTTTACAATCCGCGCATCGCGCGGGTACGTATACTAGTTATTTATTAAAATTAAAATGGGAAAAAACTGGTTATTTAAATAATAGCCAAATTTGGCTTTCAATTGTAGCCAAAATCGGACCGATTCTCAGCCCCATCTTCTAATTAAATAACTCGACCCAGACCTAATCACCCTTACCTAACCCAAGCCATTTTAAATCCTGGCCGATGATCTTTTATATCAACGACTCTCATTCTTCCTTTCCTTTTTAATTTTGAGAGACCCCAAAACCTGAATCATTTCTTCTAAACCACCGCCTTCAAATGCTCTCTCATCTCCACTCTTCTCTCAAACCTAACCCTAGACTCCTCCACTCACCTCCTTCTCCGGTTATCTCCGGTGACTATCTCTCAAACCCCAAACCTCCAATGGTAACTCCACCGCTTGCTCATCATCTCTAAGGCCCTCAAGGGTCCTGGGCCATGTCGATTGGGGCCTAGAGTTTCTGATTCTATTGTTCGAGGCTTCTCTGGTGTGATTTTGGGCAAAATCACACCATAAGTGTTACAATTTGTGAGGTTACAATACAACAGGTTCTTTTGATTTCTATTTAGATTTCCTTTGAAACCCTAAATCTCTTCTGAATCTCTCATATCCGTGTTATTTTCATGTTTTAAGCATGTTTCCTTCTATAATTTGCTTATTCTCGAGCTTTCCTCTGAAAGATCCTCTACTCTAAACCGTTTTTAATTCCATTAAAAATTAGGGGTTTTTTGGAGTTCTTTCTACACTTGCTTTAACCGATTTTCTTATGATTAAACCTTTTTTCCTTATCTATTTTGACCAATTTTATGTTCCTACTACTTTTTAACTTGACTCTGTTAAAAGCCCTAATTTTTAAAATATTTTCATTACTTCGATTCCATGTGTGCTAGCATGATTTTTTTCTACTTATTTTCTGTGTGTTAGCATGATTTTCTTTACTTCGTTTCTGTGCGTTAGCCTGTTTACCTGATTCTTGTTAATCTGTTGTGGTCCCCCCTGCTTCGAATATGTTCTAATGAATCTTTAGCCTACTTATATCATCCCTATATGATTGTGTTTGCGCATCTCTTGTTTCTCTTGTCTATATAACTGACCGTGTTAGTTTGCTACTCATGTTCATTCGTCTCTATTTATATGGTGAAATATACAGAATCATGACTCCCCATGATTGATTCTGATTTTTCTTAATTGATGGTGATTGAAAGATCTTTTTTTAAAGCCCTAAAAGCTTTACCTCGTCTGTTTAAATTAACTTATTTCATTACCTTATTTACCTTGGTACTTTGTTTACTTAGTCTTTCCTTAATTGGATTTTTTCTGAATTTGGTCCTAATTGACTACTCTATGCCTACTAAATCTTAACTTTTTCCTTATTTAATCATGCACTGATTCCTCTTCCTGCTTTATATGGTACTGAATCTTTCCATTTGATTTTAATTCCCTTAACTTAAGGAAGTACTTCATTGATTCTCCGATTGATTGATTCTTAGTTCTTAAATTAGTGTACTACTATGATTTTTACCTTATTCCACTACCTATTTTCAACTATAAATACTCTAAGTATTTCACAAACAAGACACCGAACTTGGCTTTCAAAAACTCCTCTCTTATAAAAATCTATGTTTCTCCCTTCTTCCTTGTGTTATTTGCGACTTTTAGCTAGCTGCAACCCAAGGCTAATCATCTGTGCCCTTTGGTTCTTTCATTATGATTGCTTCTATCTTCACTGGTATGTCCTAATTTAACTTAAAGCCTCAACAACAACATGTTTCTCTTCTTTTTTCAGTTTCTTTTATTTCTAGCCTGCTTTTACTTGTGGTTCTATTGTGAAGTTTATAGTGATGCTATATTATCAGCATGCTAGTGTGACTCCCCTCCCTTTTAATTCATGTATTCCCTTGTGTGATTCAAACTTGTCTGGACAATTGTTCTCTTTACTTGTTGTGTGCTTACCATTCTTATGAATCCCAAATCCTTATCCACCTTTATGAGTCTATGTTTTTCCTGATTGGTTTGTGATTATGGCTGTTTCAACTATTTCTGAGCATGTCCAAAACCAGTCCAAATACCCTTGTTAGGGTTATGTGTTTGCAGTCAAATGCTGTGTGTTCCCAAACCCTTGGCCCATGTGTGACTACTGAGTTCAGTTGGACTCTGTGACTACTGAAGTACTAGACTGTGTGTATCACTATAACTTTTTCAAACAACCTCAATTACCTTATTAATTGCTTTCATAAACAAACTTTTAACTCCAGTCTTTCACTGTGTTCTGCACTCCCACTTGCCTACTTATATTATCCCTATATGATTGTGTTTGCTCATCTCTTGTTTCTTCTTGTGTATATAACTGACCATGTTTGTTTGCTACTCCTGTTCATTCATTTCTATTCATATGGTGAAATATAAAGAATCATGACTCCCCATGATTGATTCTTATTTTCCTTAATTGATGGTGATTGAAAGATCTTCTTTTAAAGCCCTAAAAGCTTTACCTCGTCTGTTTAAATTAATTGATTTCATTACCTTATTTACCATGGTACTTTGTTTACTTAGTCTTTCCTTAATTGGGTTTTTTCTGAATTTGGTCCTAATTGGCTACTCTATGCCGACTGAACCTTGACTCTTTCCTTTTTTAATCATGCACTGATTCTTCTTCCTGCTTTATATGGTAGTGAATCTTTCTATTTGATTTTAATTCCCTTAACTTAAAGAAGTACTTCCTTGATTCTCTTATTGATTTATTCTAAGATCTTAAATTAGTATAATACTAA
This sequence comes from Nicotiana glauca, assembly GCA_026770625.1. NCBI lineage: Eukaryota > Viridiplantae > Streptophyta > Magnoliopsida > Solanales > Solanaceae > Nicotiana > Nicotiana glauca. The sequence continues at coordinate 119,656 of MU675076.1, forward strand.
GATTTTTACCTTATTCCACTACCTATTTTCAACTATAAATACTCTAAGTCTTTCACAAACAAGACACTAGACTTGGCTTTCAAAAACTCCTCTCTTATAAAAATCTTTGTTTCTCCCTTCTTCCTTGTGTTATTTGCTACTATTAGCCGGCTTCAAGCCAAGGCTAATTATTTGTACCCTTTAGTTCTTTCATTCTGATTGCTTCTATCTTCACTGGTATGTCCTAGTTTAACTTTAAAGCCTCAACAACAATATGTTTCTCTTGTTTCAGTTTTTTTTATTTCTAGCTTGCTTTTACTTGTGGTTCTATTGTGAAGTTTGTAGTTATGCTATATTATCAACATGCTAGTATGACTCCCATCCCTTTTAATTCATGTATTCCGTTGTGTGATTCAAACATGCCTAGACAATTGTTTTCTTTACTTGTTGTGTGCTTACCATTCTTATGAATCCCAAATCCCTATCCCCCTCTATGAGTCTATGTTTTTCCTGATTAATTTGTGATTATTCCAGTTTCAACTATTTCTGAGCATGTCCAAAAGCAGTCTAAATACCCTTGTTGGGGTTATGTGTTTGCAGTCAAATGCATGTGTATTCCCAAACCCTTGGCCCCTGTGTGACTACTGAGTTTAGTTGGACTCTGTGACTACTGAGGTGCTTGACTATGTGTGTCACTACAGCTTTTTTCAGACAATCTCAATTACCTTATTAATTGCTTTCATAAACAGACTTTTAAGTCCAGTCTTTAATAAATTTATTTCAATCTGTGTCCTGCACTTCCACTTCATTCTTAGTTAATAAGTTCAGCCCCATCTAGTATGTGTACTGTCTTGGCATCCTCTTGAGAACCCTCTGAACTTTGGCATACTGAGGCTGGCCTTTCCACACTACAATGGTTCAATGCTTGGCTACTAAGTCTAGGTGTAAGCATTGCCCGAGGTCCTTGAGACCCTTAGGAAACTTTGATGCACCTAGACTTGATGCACCTAGACTCTAATTTGTCTATGGAAACGAGGCTTGAAAGACCATTGGGGGATTCTGAGAAACTTGGGCCTAATTGTAGGCTCTCTATATAATAGCTTCTTGATTTTCTATTTTTTACTTATGTAATTCATTTATTTATCTGTAATAATCTATAGAATAGAAATTTGGGGGTACTTAGTAAAAAGGGGTGGTAGATGTATACTTTGTGGGATAACACGGGTAGAAATCCTGCTCTTAGGATCTTACTTTTAAAAATCTGCCAGCTTTACTCAATAGAAAACATGCTCATAGGGATTTACTCTTTTAAAACCTGATTGCTTTGCCTAATAGAAATCATGCCTATAGGATTTCACTATTAATGTCGTTTTCATCACATAGAAATCATGCCTATAGGATTTCACTATTAATGTCGTTTGCATCATAATAGAAATCATGCCTATAAGGACTTCATTTCCAGTGTCGTTTGCATCAAACAGAAATCACGTTCTTAAGATTCTACATTTTCGTCATGTTAGAAATCATGTTCATCGGGCCTCGAACAACCGTGTCTTTAATCATTTCAAATATAGACATCATGCCTGTAGGGATTGCCATCCGCAATTACGTCTAGTAGTCTAATTAGCCTAATGAGTCAATTTCATTTTCGTCTAGTTTACTTCTTAAAGTTGACCTTATTAAGTGATGACATTTCTTGAAACTAGTTCTTTCAAATTCGGCTTAACCTCATTAGATATCCTGCTTACAGGTATCAAAAAGGGTCTATTTCAAAAACTTTTTTGTCTCTGGATTAATATATATACACAGTACTGCAAATAGGCAAGCCTTATGGTATTTTTCAAAACCTGCATTTCCCTGAAGTTGTTTCCATCGTTCGACATTTCTGATTCTAATAAGCTATTTAAAAGGAGTCACTAGGAAACTATTAGGTTATAGCTTCTGAATCTGAAAGTGGTCTATTTATGCGTAATCGCTTAGAAATCTTGCTTTATGACTTTGATTAATAAAGACCTTAACTGTGTTTGAGTCCTGCTGCTTGTATGTTTGTTTGAGGAAGAAATTGTGAGCCTATTAATTTCTCCCATTATGTGAAAGACCTAAATGTTTTTGACTATCGCCTTAGATTTTTGCCTTTATAACCTTAGGGGTACGTCTAGAACCACCCATAGGTAGAGGTCCTAACACCCTCTGAGACCGTTAAGAAGGGGCGGGTAGCAGCACGCAACAGGAATCAATGACCAAACAATCGCTTTGCATGACCAATAAAGGGATGGGAAGGGTAGACATAGATATGATGACCGGTGCGCTAATGCCACGCGTAGCCCCTTTTCAAGGAGTGATTACCGGGCATTGTACTGATGTGATCCTATAGGCTGACCAAACTAGGACCTCCCTCTCCCCAAATCCTCTTTACTTGAAGCTTTATTTTTCTTTTTATACATGGAACCTGTTTAAATTCTTACATTATTATTTGAGTTATACAATGCCCTACATGCTCGGCTTACAATTATTTGTTTCAACTGTTTGTTTATTTTGGGCTAATTTGGGAATATAAGTTTGGCCAGAACCCATAGTCGTGGACCAAGAGGGGTGCCTAACACCTTTCCCTCGAGGTTACCTCGAGCCGTTACCCTAATCTATGGTAATACAAACTAACCCAAGAGTTAAATACTCTAGGTGCCCTAACACACCTTAACTTGTTAGGTGGCAACTCTTCAAATACCCAATTCCTAAAAGGAAATGAGTCATTACACCCCGTGAATGTCGAAATCCAGACTTCTCATCGCGGAGGAGATGAAAAGGGGGCACGACAAATAATCGTCATCATCGTGGTAATGGGAATAATAAGGATTCTCAAATTAATATTTCACTATGTGAAAGTAATATTTTTCATCGATTTGACATGAGATTTTTTAAAGCACATATAAATGATTATGGTCCATTCATGATGTGAATGTGATAACATGTGATTTACGAAAACATATTCATTTTTGGAAGAATATAAGCGTGCTAGTGGTATATACCACACTCACCTCTAGAAGGAGGTTTAAGAGAAAATAAGAAAATAATGTCTATTATGGCATAAATGGTCATTAGTCGCGTACTTATTGTACGCCAAAATATTTTGGCATTGTAATTATTAAAAGACAACGATAATGCAAGAAACAAATCTTGTATATAATTTTGACTATAACCATAATGGTATAACTTTCTCTTCAAAAGAGATATTCACCATATAGATGTTGATGAATTTGTGGTAGTACACAATTAATTGAGAGCTCTGAAAGAGCCAATTATTACTATTTTGGAGGAATACAATTTATTATCATGTCAATTTATTATGTCGTAGTCAGTCTCAAAGAAACTTAATTGAGTTTCTAAAGTATTTGCAAAAGTGGTTGATTAAATTGAGACTATAAATAAAGGAAAGATTTAATATCTTTTATTACTACAACTTGTAGCAGGATAATATGTATATGAAAAGCTACCCGCTTTATTCTCCAATTTGTACTACTCAAATAAAAGGATACCACAATAAAGTGGATATTTCTTGATATAAAAACTCATATCATAATAAACTTGGAGTTTATTGATAATTGCACACGTCATGGTGTAAACATGTACTTTATCAATATTAATAATTCATTCAATTGGCATAATTGTTTTAGCCATGTAATTTAAGCATGATGTGCAAAAATAAACGAGAATTCACGTGGGTAAATATTAAAGAACTAGAAAGTTCTTTATGAATTCTCTTATGTTGCATGTTCTTATTAATCAATAGACCAATTAAAATTGGGATTGAATCCCATGAATGTTGGAAATATCAAAGGTGAATATGGGCCCATTCATCTGCCATGTATACCACATAAGATGCATCTATAAGATGGTTACATGTGCGGTTGTTATTAACCCGCAACATTGCCGGTGTTTGCGAGGTAAATTGCTCAGTAATTCAATTTCGAGCATAGTTTCCATATTTTCTATTCAAGACAGTTTATCCTGATAAGTTGGTTTACATCACAACTGATTTAGCAAGATGATTTATTGAGTGCCTCCACTTAATAGTTAAACTATTGCTTATGAGAACAAAGTTATATATATTAGTTTGATATACGTGATATACGAAAGTATATTACATTCTCCCCTTACAAGTGGTTCAGGGTCATGAAACAAATAGTTCTATCTTATTATTATTGATTGTGGTGTATATTTTGATTAACACCATTATGCACAAAGATGGGTTCCCAAATTTGAGGAAGAAAGTTAGTTTTTCTAACATGATGGAGAGACAAGATAAATAGTTGAGAAAAAGTTATGTGAAATGAATTATCAATTGTACATCTAGATCCTCGAATAAGATAATATGAACTTGAGGTTCATAAAAAAAGATACTTCATTTGCAATATATTGCAAAGCATGCCAGACGCATTTGCTGGCCCAAAGAAAGTAACTATATTCTCAGTGAAAATGCTCCTATTAGAATAAGTCCTAGAAGGACAAAGTCTATGGTACGCTTAAAGCATATAGACAAATCGGTTAAAATAAACTTCTTGAAAGAAGATGAGCAAATGATCAAAATGATCATAATAAAGGAGGCAAGTGACCTAGAAGATCACATGACATAATACTTCATAAAATCTCAGGAGAGTATATATATGAATAAAGAGATCTCTATGTTATTTCTTTATGAAAAAATATTGGAACCGATATAAAATGTACGTCGATGACATCTATGATGGCGCTAAATATATATATGAGGATCTTAAGTCTAGAAAACAATTCAAGTAGAATTGATTCCATATGAAAGACATGTAGTTTTGGACTTGCAGTTCAAACACTTAAAAGTATAAAGTAATGATATGTGCAATCAATTTTCGATATCTTATTTGTCTAGCATGACATGAAAATTTGATATGCATCTAATTAAAGTCTATTATATGACTTATATGACAATCCTTGAAGGATTTAAATCGCTTAAAGCATATCAAATTCTTGGTCATGAAGTACTACATCCTAAGTACAATTTGTGCACATTTATAGCTTGCTATAATTATAAGCATGATAATGTGATAGCGAGAATTTTCAAGGTGCAACATATTCATTGGAGTTTATATGGTGATTTATTCACCAAATCTCTGCCGACTGTCGACGCTCCCTTTTCCTTACGAAATCGGGTTTAAGACATTTGGGAAGACAACTCTATTCCCATTTGGGATTTGGGTTTTAGGATTTGAAGAGTCGCCACCTAATGATTAAGTGCATTAGGACACTAAGAGTTTGAATTTTTGAAAACCAGAGTTCGGGTAAGGGCTAGAAATTATCTCGAGGGGAAGGTGTTAGGCACCCCTCAAGATCCACTAGTGTGGTTCACGGCCATGTTACAATTGTGACTTTACAGATAAGCAATTAGGGCTCAAATAAAGGGGCTTGCACACAAGTTTAAACTTATTTGAGAAAAAGGATAAGGCAGAATTTTTGTGAAAAAGATTTGAATAACTTATAGGGAAAAAAAGTAAGAAAACACATAAAGGGAGGGGAGTCCTAGGTTTATAATCAATATGGATCACATCAATGCAATATCCAGCAATCACTCCTCAGAAGAGGGGTCGCACGTGATATTAGCGCACCGATAATCATATCCATATCTATCCTTCCCACCCTGTTAAGGTATTAAGCGCGGAATAGTATCGTTACTTGTTGTATGCTATTACCCGTCCCAATCCTATCAGTCCCGGAGGCATATAGGACTACTAATCCTAAAGGGGAGGGAGTTTGGGGAATTTTGAGAGTTGCAAAGGATAAAATTCTTAGGAGACATTCAAAACATATACATCAAGTTTTGGAAGAGCAGGTAAGCAGATATGGCTCAAATAAACCTCCTTAAATCAAAGAAAAACATATAATTTAGCATGTCTTACACATACTGATTTGGTCTGAATTAAATTAAGGCGTAGGATAGGTCAATTTACCACATATTTCTCAGATAGGGAGTCCAAATTAGCCCTGCTTAGATGTAGTTGTCAAAGACTAACACAATTGATTAATTGATTAATCGTTTGCCTAGGCGTTAAACGGGACCTATAGGTGATCACGCTCAACTGAGTCCCACAAAAGACTATGCGGGCGTTGCAAATATAATCTGAGTATTATAGCCCAGAGTCAAACCACAGAGAATTAACCTACCAATTACCACTGTCGGATTTACTCAATTCACCCAACCTGTCTTCCCTAACGTTCTGATTCACAATTGTTGATTTCCTAACAACTAATACTGAAAGTAATAAATAACTAAAAATTAACCAATCTTGATGTGTAAACAATATAAAGAAGATCTAAGGCAATGATTTCCCCCATTGGTCTTTTCCTCGGTTGTCTATTTCTTATAATTATGATTTAGCTATCTCTAACAATCATGAACTCTCTATCGATCATAATTCTTTCTCAAGTAATTATAATAATCTACTAGACACACTTTCTCAGGCTACGCTAGCTAATTTCACCATACAGTTCACTTAGATTGCACTCGGGGTTTCGTTATCTCTAATCCAACCCCTAATCCCTCGGTTATGACTCTCGTCTATACTCCGGGAGTGATGTTGTTCATACAACTACCTAAATATGCACTCTCTCTCAAGAAGATACACAATAAATAGGAACGGATAATTGAGGGCCCTTTCAACTATTCCACAATCAAAACATAGATGAACAATTAGAGATTAACAACCAAATCTAATTATATGGATAAAACAACCAAGTAATTCCCAACGGGTTCCACCAAAACCTTAGATTAAGGTTTTTAGCTACTCATGATAATGGGTAAATCAAAAACTAAAAGATTCATAATCATGAATTTCAAGAAAATAAAGAAGAAAAGAAATAAAGATGTTTTGGGTGATCTCTCACAATTACTTTTCTTGCCAAAGTACTCTCTAATAATGTTTCATGCCTCCTTTGGGCGAGTTCTAGTATTTAAATAGGGTTTTAGGCTAAGAATTCCGGAATTACACTTCAGTCCCTGAAATTTCCGTTGCCTGTCGCGGTTCTACCGCGCCCACGCTGGGACCGCATCCAAAAGGCCTCTCTGAATCTCCTCTGACAACTCACCGCAGTCCTGCCGCGCCCACGCTGGGACCGCGGCAGTTCACCTCCGGGCCTGGTTTGTGTGTTTCAAATGGTTCACTTGGCTACTTTGATGCGATTCGTTTCTTTTTCTTTCATTAATGATACAAAACCACTCCATAGCCTTCTTCTAATGTATGTACCCTGAAAAACATGAAAAGCACTAATAAGAGCATTTTGCTATCACTTTTACAATAAAAACTCTACAAAAAAGTGGTTCTTTTGGGGCTTAATCATAGTTCAATTCACCTAGTATCAACACCCCACACTTAAGGCTTTGCTTGTCCTCGAGCAACTTAAACCACACTTCTATGCCCAATCGCTCAACGAATTACCCAATTTATGTCAAACCTACCATTATGAAAGAATAACCCAAGCAGTGCAACTGTCACACCTCAGACGCAGACTCTAATTCCATGCCACACACATGCTCACTCTAATTACTCTAACAGAGGTAAAAACTTGCTATTTCTTCCTGAGTCACATGCCCTCAGATTATTAAATTGAGAGAAGTTCCACACATATAGAATCAAGCACAAAGAACTTTAGATAGAAAGAATTCACTCACTCTCAGCAAGGAATATTCATATGCCACACAGATACACCATAAGCTTGCCCTTAGTGTAATACTCAACTAATTGAGTTCATTCAATCTTGGATCAATTAGGACTTTAATTGGTTGTAATGTAGGCTACGGGACGGGTAGGATATATTTAGATATAAGAGTGACTACACCTCTCTAAGCACTTTAATACATATACTTTAATATTCAAACCCCATACTTATGTCAAACCAAAATTCCACCTTCACATCAATGTAAATTACCCCATTCTTCTTTAAGCACACTTACGTCAAGAGCCACCACTTATCAAGGAATTTTGTTTTTTTTTCACACAATCCAACTATATTTTTTTTTCAATTCAAGTGGTTCTTCCTTTTTTTAAAAAAAATAGTGCACCTTTCTCCTTATTCAATTAGTTCCACTCAAAAGCCAAACCAACCACCCCACACTTTAACTTTTACAAAGTTCATAACAATTCAAGTGCTCATGAGAGGTGAAAAGGTTCAAATAGATGGTTAATTCAACAAACGGGTAAGGCTTGTAATGTGGTTGCCAAAGAACAGGATTACAGGCTCAAAGGGGTTAACTACGATTCATAATAATTAGGTGGGTAATATATATATATATATATATATATATATATATATATATATATATATATATATATATANGCTGAACAAAACTACTATTTCGCTTTGCAAACACACCGGACAAGTTCTAGGTATCACATGCAAGCACAGAATGTAGGTAATTCTCACACACACTTGGCAAGTAACTCATTCCGAAGTATTTCGTCAACATACTCATATGAGCATTCAAGCAAGACAAGGTGTACACAATGAAGGCACAATTTATGAGTCTACATATAAGGCTAGACGTCACCCTCTCAAGTTTGATCAGTTGTTAGCAGGTGTATACATCAAAAGGGTGAATTCCTGCCCTTACCCCTCCTAATATAAGAGAGTCTTCAGAGTCCAAAAAAAAATCTACCTAACCCGGTTCAAGAAAAAGCCCTTGGAAAAGAACCGTGGTCAAAAGAAAAACCAAGGGGGAATTACTACACTACCTAAAAAAAAAAAAAGAAAATAAAAAAAATTATCTACATGGACTACTTCCCTCAAGAGTACTTGTCTGAGTAGTCCTTCCTCAAGAAGAGTCCTTTTCCCTATTAAACAACCCACTTTGACCCTCAAGAGACCCGTCGACAAGTGTCCGTCGTTGGGCCAAGTCAGTTATATATAGGGTTATACAACACTCGAGCTATAACATTACAACATGCTTAATACTTACAACTCAACACATCACAACAACAAGTCTCCCCCACCCCACACTTATAATCATGGCATGTTCCCATGTCATACAAAAATGAAGAGCAGTAGGTTAAGAGGACTTCCCTGAGTATCACTCCGAGTCAGAGACCGTGCTGGGGTCCACATGACAAGCTCGTCCCAATGCACGGAACCACACCATCATTCGGTTCTTAGACCTGGCATGGCGCTGAGACATAGCATCCATCCTCACATGCAGTCCATCCACCGAGGTACGAAGGTCCTCGAGCTCCTCCTCCACTGAACGTATCATAGGCCGGGTGGATTGTGATCTAGAGAGTCCGGCTCCAGAGTGGGGACGCCGGGAAGATCCGGCTCTATCATATGACATCCTGGAGGGTGCCATTGGTGCTGGGGCTTCCTCCTCATCATCAATATCTATGGTCGTGGGTACATCTCTGCCCACGTTGATCCTAGAAGTTCTGAAGGGTATCTTGGCGGGCAATATGCCATCAGTAGGCAGAGTGGGAATGCCCTTGAGCAGACACAATCGAATTACCAATGAGGGGAAATAAAACCCCTTAGACAGCAGCGAGGATCGGAGGATCATTTCATCACCAATGAGCCTCGTCGCATCAAAGTCACGCTTGGTGACAAAGCACCATACCAGAAGAGCCCTTAGGTGGTTGACATCGGTGGAGTTGCTTGTAGGCAGGAAGCGGTTGAAAATGATATTAAACCAACACTTGGCCTCGTGAGTGAAGGACTTGGAGTGGAGGGTGATGTTCTCCTGTATCCAAGTTGGTTGGCCATTCTGGCAGATTGTGTCAATCAAGGTATCCCAATTAACCCCATGAGCGTCGTGGTAATGATCAACACCACCTCTGAATTGGGGCAACTGCAAAACCTGCCGAATCTTAAGGATGGAAGTATCCACCACCTTTCCACGCACAATTACCTCCCGGCTAAAATGCTGTGGGCAATTTGTATAGAATTCTCGGACTAGCATTGGATTCACTGTTTCGGGCTCTTCAAACAAAAATTCTATTTCCCTCTGCCATATCTCTTCATACATGGCTGGGCTTTCTATGCAGAGGGCAGCCCGATCCACAGCAATCTCCTGGACGAAGGTCTTTGTGGCTTTTGCATGGAATGCATCCTCTGCCCTCAGAGACTGGAACCTAGTGGCATCATACATGGGCCCCTGGAAAGTACTAGCCGAGCCTTGTTGCCTCTTTCGCGCCATAATACCTGTAACAAGCCAGGGCAACTATCAAATACAGCCTACTGGGCCATGCGAATGGTTACTCAGACTTCACCACCCGCTGGCACTAAACAATTATCAATGGCCAACAATATTTCTAAGTGGTACCAATTAGCCAACCCATACTAAGACCACTTCACACCACCATTAACATGTTACATTCACCCACAATACCTTACCCAACCTTTTATCAATGAAATACTTCAACCACCACCACCACAACCAAGTACAATGAGCACAAAGGGCTCCCCAAAATTACAAGAGATAGAATATTTTCGGCCATATAGGCCTCAATCACCACACTTAGCCCTAAAAAGTATAGTTAGGTCTCAAAAACATTAAAATTCCTACCCCACAAGTTAAACATCGTGAAACCCAACTTCTAAGCATCATTCATGGCTACAATAATCAAATAAAAAGAGAAAACAAAGAAAAAGATACAATTTAAACATTACAACAAAATCTAGGGTTAGGAAACTAATTTACACTCACTATTTGAAGAAAATAGAAGAGAATAGAAGAGAGATTACCTTGTGGGTTATAGGAGAGAGTGGAAGAAAGAGAAATTTGGTGAGGAATGGGGGTTAGGGCTTTGGGAGGAAGAAGAATAGAGGAGAACTTGGGGAGAGAAATTGAGAGGGGGGTGTTTTGGTCCTGTGAGGTTAGTGGGGAATAAGGGGGGTTATTGGATAAGGGTAAATGGGGGGGGGGGATTAGAAGAAAAGGAAAATAAAATAAAAAATTTCAAAAAAACTTACATGGCTGGCCCGTCTGCTTACCACGGCGGTCCTATCGCGATCATGTTGGGACCGCGGTCACGCTTGGACCGCGGTGGGAAAACTTCAGAGAGCCTCTTTCACCATGGTCCTACCGCGCCCACGCTTGGACCGCGGTGAGAGAACTTCAGAGAGCCTCTTTCACCGCAGTCACGCTGGGACCGCGGTGGAGGCATTTTTCTGGTACTAAAGTATATATATTTATATATCTATAGTTATACAGTATACTTACAACAATTCGTGGGTTGCCTCCCACGCAGCGCCTAGTTTAACGTCGCGGCACGACGCAATTAGTGGAGTTCCTACTCCTTTTTTTTGTATTGGGGTTCTTTGAAATGTGACACCACTGTATCCCCTTTTTCGTCAGCTGATCCAAGGTAGTGTTTCAACCTTTGTCCATTGACAGAGAATTTGTTCGTTCCGTCTTTTGATTCAATCTCCACAACTCCACTAGCAAACATTTGCACCACTCTGAATGGCCCAGACCATCGGGATTTTAACTTACCAGGAAACAATCTCAACCTTGAGTTGTACAATAACACCATATCACCGGGTTTGAAGTCTCTGTCCACGATGTGCTTATCGTGCATTTTTTTCATCCGTTCCTTGTAAAGCCTCGTGCTCTCAAAGTCTTGATAACGAAATTCTTCTAGCTCGTGCAGCTCCATTAGTCTATTTTGCCCGGCTGCTTCGGGATCCATGTTTAATTGTTTCAATGCCCACCAAGCACGGTGTTCTAACTCCACAGGTAGATGACAGGCCTTTCCAAACACCAACTTGTACAGTGACATACCTATTGGTGTTTTGAATGCAGTTCTGTAGGCCCAGAATGCATCGTCCAGCTTCTTTGCCCAATTCATTCGGGTTGCGTTCACAATTTTTGTTAATACACTCTTAATCTCCCTGTTGGACGCTTCAACTTGCCCACTAGTCTGCGGATGCTAAGGCGTGGCTACTTTGTGGTGAACATCATATTTAACAAGCAATTTCTCGAAGGCTCTATTACAGAAGTGAGTGCCTCTGTCACTGATGATCGCCCTTGGTATCCCAAACCGAGTGAATATGTTCTTCTTCAGGAATCCGACCACCACTCGTGCATCATTGGTGGGCAAGGCTCTAGCTTTCACCCATTTAGACACATAATCCACCGCCACAAGTATGTACTTATTACCGAATGAGCTGACAAAGGGACCCATGAAGTCTATCCCCCATACATCAAACACCTCTACTTCTTGAATAGGTTTCATTGGCATCTCATGGCGACGGGAAATGTTTCCCGTCCTTTGGCATTCATTGCAGCCCTTAACCCAGAGGTATGCATCTCTAAATACAGTTGGCCAGAAGAATCCGGCCTCCAGCACCTTCGCAGCTGTTCTCACCCCTCCAAAATGTCCGCCATATGCTGAAGCGTGACATGCCTGCAAAATTGAAGATTGTTCTTTCTTGGGGACGCACCTCCGGATAATGTTATCAACACAAATTCGAAACAAATGAGGTTCATCCCAATAATACATGCAGCTATCACGGAAAAACATTTTCTTTTGGACAGAAGAAAGGTCATCAGGAACAATACCACAAGCCAGGTAGTTTGAAAAATCTGCATACCATGGCGCATCCTCAAGACTGGCTGCGAGCAGCTGCTCGTCTGGAAAGGTTTCCAGAATTTCTTTGACCTTAACTGATTTTTCAGCTCCTTCAAGTCGTGACAGATGATCACCGACTTGATTTTTTGTGCCCTTACGGTCACAAATTTCGAGGTCGAATTCTTGCAACAGCAGCACCCAACGAATCAGGTGCGGCTTAGACTCCTTTTTCTCAATGAGGTACCTGAGAGCTGCATGGTCAGTATATACAATTACCTTGGAACCAATCAAATATGATCGGAACTTGTCAAAAGCAAACACGACTGCCAACATCTCCTTCTCTGTCACAGTGTAATTGAGCTGAGCACCGCTTAGCGTTCTGCTTGCATAGTAAATCGGGTGCATCAGCTTGTCTTTTCTCTACCCCAAGACTGCTCCTATAGCATAGTCGCTAGCATCACACATGAGCTCAAATGGTTGTTCCCAGTCGGGCGCAACAATGATAGGTGCAGTGGTCAACTTCTTCTTCAGTTCCTCAAATGTCAACCTGCAATCATTAGAAAACACAAAGGGGTGATCCTTTTCAAGGAGTTTGCATAATGAGTTAGCAATTTTGGAAAAGTCTTTTATGAAACGCCGGTAGAACCCGGCGTGACCAAGGAAACTTCTCACTGCCTTTACTGAAGTGGGCGGTGGTAACTTCTCAATCACTTCAACCTTAGCATGGTCGACCTCAATACCTTTTCTGGACACTCGATGTCCCAAGACTATCCCCTCTTGTACCATAAAGTGGCACTTCTCCCAGTTTAGTACCAGGTTTGTCTCCACACATCTTTTGAGCACTCTGATTAAGTTGTGAAGACAGTCTTCGAATGAATCTCCCACTACGGAGAAATCATCCATAAAGACTTCCATAATTTCCTCCACCATATCCGTAAAAATGGCTAACATACACCTTTAAAAAGTTGCAGGTGCATTACACAGCCCAAAGGGCATTCTCCGAAAGGCAAAGATGCCATAAGGACAGGTGAAGGATGTTTTCTCTCTATCTTTGGGGGCTATTGAAATCTGATTGTACCCCGAATATCCATCTAGGAAACAAAAAGTGTGATCTGCCAGCCAGCCTGTCCAACATTTGATCAATGAAGGGTAAGGGAAAGTGGTCCTTGCGGGTGGCGGTGTTTAATTTCCGGTAATCCATGCAGATTCACCACCCTGTGACTGTACGAGTTGAGATCAACTCATTGTTGTCGTTTTTCACAACAGTCATACCCCCTTTTTCGGGACACACTGAACAGGACTGACCCAATTACTATCAGAGATGGTGAAAATAATTCCCGCATCTAACCATTTGATCACCTCTTTCTTTACAACTTCTTTCATGTTAGGGTTCAGCCTTCGCTGGTGTTCCCTGGAAGGTTTGTGTCCTTCTTCCAGGAGAATCTTATGCATGCAGAAAGCTGGGCTGATACCCTTTATATCTGCCATGGTCCAACCAATGGCAGTCTTGTTTTCCTTCAGTACCTGTAAAAGTTTCTCTACCTGCACATAGAGCAAACAAGATGATATAATAACAGGTAAAGTCAAATCAGGGCCTAGAAATGCATACCTGAGATGATCTGGAAGTGGTTTCAACTCCAGCTTGGGTGGCTCCTCTATTGATGGCTTGGCTGGAGAAGTGACCCTTTTCTCCAACTCAAGGGACTCGAACTGAGGTTCCCTTGACCAAAATCCTCGGCCTTCCAATGCCATTACCCATTCTGCTAACCCCTCTCCATCCATTTCGTCTAAGTTTGTCGGGCATGCCTCCAATGGGTCCCCCACAATTAGGGCCCTATCATCCTCTTGCAGAATTACATCAACTGCTTCTACTAGAGAGCAATTTGCATATTTGCTGGGTCTCTTTATTGATTGTTGAACGTTGAATATGACTTCTTCATCATTCAATCTCATTTTAAGCTCCCAAGTTTCGCAGTCTATAAGTGCTCTCCCAGTGGCTAAAAATGGTCTCCCCAAAATGAGGGGTATCTCCTCATCCACCTGACAGTCTAAAATCACAAAGTCTGCAGGGAACACGAACTTTCCCACTTGTACCAGCACATCGTCAAGAATACCAGTAGGTCTTTTCACAGTGCGATCAGCCAACTGGAGTAGCATCGAAGTCGGTCTAGCCCTGCCGATGCCCAATTTGGTATATATAGCCAGCGGCATCAAATTAATGTTGTCTCCCAAATCACATAATGCCTTTGCAAAGGCATAACTCCCTATGGTGCATGGAATAGTAAAGCTACCTGGATCGGACATCTTCTGGGCTATCGGTTTTGCCACCACTGCGCTGCAGGTTTCTGTCAGAGTTACGGTGGATAGATCATGAAAATCAAACTTCTTTGACATTAAATCTTTCATTATCTTGGCATAACCGGGCATCTCCCTCAAAACATCCATCAATGGAATATTCAACTGGATTTGACGCAGCATTTCCATAAACTTTTTGTATTGGTCTGCCTTCTTTTGCTTGACCAGTCTCTGAGGGAAGGGTGCAGGGATCACCCGTTGGGCACTACTTGCTGGTTTCTCTTTGCTAGAAGTTTCTGGCACAAGAGGTTCCACCTATTCTGCAACTTGCTCGGTCTCCTTTTCTTTGTCTTTACCCTCCTGACTCTGCTCAACTACTACGTCAGTGAGTTCCGCTGGTTGTTCTTCCTCTAATAGCACTGGAGTAGTTGGTGTAGTGTTCTTGCTAGCCTGTGAAATTTCCTGCTCTCGATCTAGATCTCTTCCATTCCTTAGACTGACTGCCATCAGTTGATTCGGGTTTTGCTCCTTGGGATTAACGTTGGTGTCTGCAGGTAAAGTTCCTAGGGGGCGGTTGTTCAATGCCATGGACAACTGACCCAGCTGTGTTTCAATATTCTTGATGGCTGAATCATGGACTGCCAATTTTTCCTGCACTTTGTTGTTTGTCCCAATAAGTTGTTGGAGCACACCTCTAATTTCCACCATGTTGTTGTCTTGCTGCTGAGGGGGTGGTTGATAAACCAATTGTTGTTGATTCTGCTGTGGATAACCCTGTGGTTTCTGATAAGGCACGGGCACTAATTGATTTTGAGGGTGCATACCCCCAGGCTGCTCCATATTAGGCCTGTACTGCTGATTATGTTGCGGTCTCCACTATTGTGCTCCTTGTCTCTGGCCCCCATAATTGTTGACATAGTTCATATCTTCCCGGACCTCTTGGTTTTCACCTTCTCCGCTTCACGAACAAACATATGACTGATTAATACATGGTGTACATAATCCTCCATTCATTGTATCAACAATGTGCACCAGTTTTGTACCCATCTCATCAATCTTCTTTGTCAGTAAGCTCATCTGGGTTAGGAGTGTGGACATGTTTTCTTCCTGTGAATTATTGGGATCCAATGGAACAGAATGTATTATGGGTTCCAGTGTTGCACCTCTAGTCATCCACCCCGTATTTTGTGACATCTTGTCTAAGAGAATTTTGCACTCAGTGAATGTTTTACTTAAGAACGCACCTCCAGGTGAAGCATCCACATTAGCCTTCAGGTTGTCAGTTAGACCTATGTAGAATCGCTGGCCAAGCATCTGATCAGGAATGCCATAATGAGGACACTTCACAAGAATCCCTTAAAATCTCTCCCAAGTTTCCTGCAATGACTCTGTGGCATGCTACCTGTACTACAACATATTATCAATTTGCTGTGCAGTCTTTTTAGGCAGGTATAACTTGTTCAAGAACTGCTTGACTAATTCCTCCCAAATGGTGATAGAGTTGATCGGGAGCGAATTTAACCAAGTCTGAGCTTCCCCGGTTACTGAGAATGGGAATAGAAGTAACTTGATAGCTTCAGGAGTCACGTTCGGCTGCCTTTGGGTCATGCAAATTGACAGGAAATTTTTCAAGTGTTGTTATGGGTCTTCAATGCTTGACCCGGAGAACAATCCCTTATTCTGCAGCAGATGCAGCATGTTGTTGGTGATTTTGAATGTCTCCGCTTGAATTGCAGGCACAGCTATGGCAGTGGCCAGATTGTCAGCTGTAGGTTGTGCCCAGTCATAAAGTGCAGCTTCTGGCACAAGAGGTGCCACTCCCCTGACTTTTAAGTTAACTTGCTCATTCCTGTTGTTTCCGCTGGCGTTGTTCACGTCACCCATGTCAAATTCGAGTTGGTTCATTGGTTGAGTTTGTTGAAGTCCTTTGTTAGCACGGTTCAATGCCCTGAATATTTTCTCGGGGTCTGAGAGTCCTTCTATTATTTCTCCAATCCTCGAAGAATTTCTAGGTATACACCTGCTTTCCACAAGATTTCAACCGTTAGAATTTCAATGAAAAGCTTGGTAAAGAGAAAACGGATTACACTTGGAATCTTGTATTTCTTTCAATTGTAATTGATAACACCGTTAATTCCACAGCAACGGCGCCAAAATTTGATCACGCTCAACTGAGTCTCACAAAAGACTATGCGGCCGTTGCAAATATAATCTGAGTATTAAGGCAATGATTTCCCATGTTGGTCTTTTCCTCGGTTGTTTATTTCTTATAATTATGATTTATCTATCTCTAACAATCATGAACTCTCCATCTATCATAATTCTTTCTCAAGTAATTATAATAATCTACTAGACGCACTTTCTCAGGCTACGCTAGCTAATTTCACCATACGGTTCACTTAGATTGCACCCGGGTTTCGTTATCTCTAATCCAACCCCTAATCCCTCGGTTATGACTCCCGTCTATACTCCGGGAGTGATGTTGTTCATAAAACTACCTAAGTATGCACTCTCTCTCAAATAGATACACATTAATTAGGAATGGATAATTGAGGGCCCTTTCAACTATTCCATAATCAAAACATAGATGAACAATTAGAGATTAACAACCAAATCTAATTATATTGATAAAACAACCAAGTAATTCCCAACGGGTTCCACCAAAACTTTAGATTAAGGTTTTTAGCTACTCATGATAATGGGTAAATCAAAAACTAAAAGATTCATAATCATGAATTTCAAGAAAATAAAGAAGAAAAGAAATAAAGATGTTTTGGGTGATCTCTCACAATTACTTTTCTTGCCAAAGTACTCTCTAATAATGTTTCATGCCTCTTTTGGGCAAGTTCTAGTATTTAAATAGGGTTTTAGGCTAAGAATTCCGGAATTGCACTTCAGTCCCTGAAATTTTCGTCGCCTGTCGCGGTCCTACCGCGCCCACGCTGGGACCACGGCCAAAAGGCCTCTCTGAATCTCCTCTGACAGCTCACTGCGGTCCTGCCGCGCCCACTCTGGGACCGCGACAGTTCACCTCTGGGCCTCGTTTGTGTGTTTCAAATGGTTCACTTGGCAACTTTGATGCGATTCGCTTATTTTTCTTCCATGAATGATACAAAACCACTCCATAGCCTTCTTCTAATGTATGTAGCCTGAAAAACATGAAAAGCACTAATAAGGGCATTTTGCTATCACTTTTACAATAAAAACTCTACAAAAAAGTGGTTCTTTTGGGGCTCAATCATAGTTCAATTCACCTATTATCAATAGGCATGATATCTGCTAGTTCAGAGACGAAGGCATAAACTGATTGCAGAAAAAGAATTGTCAGTTACAAAGTCATAAGTTCTGCGAGTGTTAAACAAAATTACTACTGATTTTAGACTTAGGAGCGAGTGGACGATTCAGATTCATTTAGTTATCCCTATAGTCTTGCTTTTCTACGCGTGATTGATTTAGGACGTTTGTAAGAGTGCAGGGGTCCTATAGGCATATTCTCTATATGATATGCAGAATTTTAGTAATGACTTATGGACATGGTATTTATATGAAGTGCAGAAAACCTATGAGCATGGTATCTATATGAGATGCTAAAAACCTATGACATGGTGTCTATATGAAATGCAGCAGTTTTAGAAGTAGTAATTCCCTATAGACATGATTTCTATATGATATGCAGGATTTCGGAAGTAGTAATTCCTATAGACATGATATCTATATGAGATGCAGAATTTCGGAAGTAGTAATTCCTATAGATACGGTATCTACCCCTCTAGCATGCATTCAATCCCATCCCTTTCACTATCCACCCCAGTAGTTATTACAAAATTATTACAGACCAAATGAATCAGAAAGAAAGTAAAATTACATTAGTGATTACATCTATATCTAATCAGCCTAATCCAGACTCAAGAGTCTAATAATATGAGATAAACCAACTTCCAAGATCAGAATTTT
This sequence comes from Nicotiana glauca, assembly GCA_026770625.1. NCBI lineage: Eukaryota > Viridiplantae > Streptophyta > Magnoliopsida > Solanales > Solanaceae > Nicotiana > Nicotiana glauca. Next base: position 138,462 of record MU675076.1, read on the forward strand.
TAAAGTCTTTCTCTTATTTGGGATGTGTCAAAGTTCCAAGGAGCTTCAAGAACTTCAGGCAATGCTTACACCCCAAATATCATTGCAGAATCAGATTATGGTGCAGTGTGGAAGGGCCAGCCCTCAAATGTCCAAGTTCAGAGGGAACTCAAGGTCCCACGGCAAGGCTTATAGGAGGGGGCAGAACTTAGAGCCTAGGAGTAAGTGCAAGTGCAGTAGAAGGTAAATGGCAAGATGGCGGTCATGCCAAGCATTTTTGGGGTGCAGGCACACCCCTAACCAGCTTGTCAGTTGTAAATTGGGGAGTTAGGACCTATTGAAGGTCAGGTTCAGCCTTGGACAACAATTGGGATGCTGCCAGGCTATTCCTTAACTCAGCATACATAAGGGAGTGGGGATATGGGGATTCATAACAAGCAAGATTCAAGAAAGGAGTAGGCAACGTCATGCTCAGCAATGGAACATACTGCACACCCTTCAGCTTACTTGGGATCAAAATTCAATTCATGGATAACAATTCATGTTGCCATGCCCTGAATCCCCACTTATAAACATATAGATGGTAATGGGATAGGGACCAAATGTTTACAAGTAAAGCAAACAGTAGCATATGAGCATGTCAATCTTTGTAGGAAGTAAAACACAGATATAAAAACTATAAGCAAACACATTGGGATGATACTGGGAATTGAATTAAGACATTCCAGTTTTAAAAGAGACAAGCAAAAGAAAGCAGTAGTCTTGTGAAAGCCAGAGTGCAGACAAGATAGTTCAGAAGAGGTGGTAAGAATTATAAGTGTGAAGTCTGAAGTGTATTCAATTGTGTATTGAAAGTGTGTTTGTGAAAACGATGTCGTGTATTTATAGTTTGAAAATAGGTAGAAAGTAAGGGAAGAATCATAGTAATTATGGAACTATGTATCAATTGCAATCAATAAGCATAAGAACTTCCTTTAATTAAGGAGTTTAAACTCAAACGGTAATGGACAACAATGAGTTAAGGAAAGAAATCAAGTAAACATCTTGTGTAAAGTAAGAAATTAGGGGTAAATACATAGGGGTTTAACTAAGGAAAACATTAATAAAGAATCTTTGAAATACACGGTTAGCCAAATAAGGTAAGAAACACAGTAAATCAATTAGTACATAGTAAATCCAGAAATCAGGGATTCGAAATTACCAATGAACCAAGCCAGAAATAGGGGAATCGGAAGGCTAAAGAAAGTTTTCAAATCACACGGGGAAAAACAAGGAAAGAATCAATCAAGCTTACACAAAGAGGTCTGAAATTAGTCCAAAACCTAAGGTCATTTTAGAGGAACATTCAACGTATATAAATAGTGCACAAACGTTAGGCAGATGAGGTTAAACCATGGCAAAGAGAAACAACAATAATAACTACGAAGTCTGTAGACCGTGAAATATGGTAGTCACATAGGTTGATTCAGTAAATAGGGAGAAGGGGGTATCAGAAGCATGCTAAAGAGTCAAGTAAAGGATCCTTCTGGAAAGTATAGTTTAGTTCAAATATTGCAAGAAACCAAATCACATAGAGAAATAGAAGTTAAAACAAGAAGGACTTTGAATCCAGTCGAGCAACTTCAAATAGACGAAGTAGTTTTCAAAAGCTCGAATAGGTCCAAAAGAATTAGGGCTTTGAAATCAAACACATTTAGAGATGATAACCAAACAAATCACACGGTAAATAACCTCAGAACTCGAATGAACCCCAAATCTTAGGGATTTTGCCATCAATCGAGTGTAGAGGTGAAAGACAAGTAATCAAGCAAACACTATCATGAAAGTAATCAGAAACCTCAAAAGAACTAAGATTCTTGACATGCAAGTTCCAGAACGACATAAAGAGATACGGTAAAGGGGAAACACATAAAAACACAGTAGAAATACAACATAACAAACACAGTAGAAGAAAAACATAATAAACATGATAAAACATGTTAAAAATCATAAAAGCTTTGAAATAACTTAATGAAACCGTAGAAAAGATAAAGGTTTTGAAAGCAGAGTTGTGAAGGAAACTCGAAAAAACGTTTAAGAAGTTTAGAGAAAACACAGATCTACAATGGATCTAAAAAAAATCAGAAGAACCTCGAAGGTTAGGGTTTCAAACGAACCCCAAATAGTGAGAAAGGCTCGGAAAGTCATGATCTGAGCAGGAGACGTCAAGACCAGGCTTGAACAGCCATGGCTGGCCGGAGCAAGGTCGGAGACAACCAAAGAACTCAAATCAAACAAAGTCTGGGCCAATCTTCTTCAAGGTTTGACCTTGAAATCACGGTAATCAGGCGTGTAGGAGTCACATGAGGTAGATACATGCCATCAATGGCTTTGGAAGCCATGGATTTGGTCGATTTTGGGTGGTGATTGAAGGTGGCGGCTAGGGTTTCTAAGAGAGGTTGAAAGAGAATTGGGAGATGGGGCGATTCAAGGGCGGCTACAGACGGGAACTGATTAGGGTTAGGGGGTGATTGGGGAATTAAAAAAGGAAAGGGAAACGGGGACCATTGATCTAGGAGATCAACGGTTGAGATTAGAGAGGGTAGGTGGGAAATGGGTTTGGGTCGGTTTGCACGGGGCTTGGGTCAGGGTAATTGGGTCTGAGATTGGGTTTAACTAGAGATGTAATGTGGCTATAATGGAAATGTAAATGGGCTATACGTTAAATAGCCAATGTTCCCCCTTTTAATTTAATTAAAATAGTTAAAATAAATTTTAAAACAAATTAAAAGCACTAAATTGGTTAATAATATATAAATGTTAATTTAAAAATACTGGGAGCTTTTATAATTGTAAGATGCTATTAATCGCAATATAGGCTATAATTGCAATTTTAGCTTAAAATATCAAATAGATTTATAAAAATATGCAAAAATTACCTTAATTACATTGCGATGTAAATATGAGGATGGAAATAAATTACTCACCAAAATGATAGTTTTTGGGAATAATTATTGGATTTTGTACTGTTAAAACAAATAATAAAATGATTTTAAAAGCTTTAAAAAATTAGAAAAAAAGTCAAAATTTCTTGGGCATACTTATATATGCATGTACATGCTATTTTGAGAATATTTTGAGTATAAAAATAGATAGGGAAAAATTTGGTATCAACACCGACGTCAACCTTCAAGAATCTAGTGCACACGATTGGGATGCGAAGGCTTAAAGATGTGAATTGATGCTCTCATTAGGGGGAGTTAATACGTGTTGTACTCTTTTTTCCTTAAAAGGTTTTGTCCCACTGGATTTTTCTTGCAAGATTTTTAACGAGGTAACCAAAAGGTGTATTGTTAAATATGTGTACTCCTTTTCCTTTGCTAGAATTTTTCTACTGGGTTTTATTTTAGTTAAAGTTTTAACGAGGCACATTATCTATTGTATAGACATTCAATGGCGAGTGTTCTAAATAGAATTGTATTTAAGGTGAATGTCTATATTCTAGAGATATTTTAAGGTTTGTTACTTAATGGCTAGGTCACTTTTCCCCTATAAATAGATGTGTTCTATTCTATTGTAATTCATACCAAATCAAAAAGAATTCTCTCTCCCTACTTTTCTCTACAATACTATTCTTCTTCTTTTATTGTTTTGTAATGTACATCTAAATATTAAGGAATTTTTTATCACACAATGGATCCTATATAAAAAATATTGAATTCACGCGATCCACGTATTTATTATAGATTCCCCCGTGCTACTAGTATTATGATTGCCATGATTTAACTACCAATATTTTCAGATGCATATTGTCATGCCCCGAACCATGGCCTGGGCGTAACATGACACTCGCTACCTGACTGCATGTGACCAAGCAAACCAACTGTATGGCTAGATCAACATGTGATATAACTGTAAGCTAGAGGTAAATATATGGCATGATAATCTACTAAAGAGTCTGACTGAAATATTATAGATGCAGAAAATACTGAAAGGGTCTGCAAGTATAAACAAGTAGCCGATAAGGCTAACACATAAAAGCCCACTAATATTTGACTGACTGTGTTATAGTCTACGAAGCCTCTAAAGAATACTAAAAATGCCAACTATTTACTGGTACAAGGTCCTCGGTATACCTTATTAACTGAAATACTATAATCACTAAAATAAAAGAGAGATAAGGCCCTGAAAGACTGGGCTGACCAATAGCTGATACGAGATGTCCTAGCAAGCAGAATCATCAACCTGAAAATCGTTACCTGCATCGCGAGATGCCGGCCCCAGGAAAAAGGGATGTCAGTACATTTGAATTGCACTGGTATGTAAAATAGCTGAAGAGAAGAATTGTGAATACTGAAACGGAAACTAAACTCCTAGCTGATAAATCGATAACTGAACAAGGAAGTAAGGATATGAATACTCCCTCTTCTGAATGATGAACAACCTGTTTAACTGAATATTAAATTGTAGCCTCAGGCCCAATATATAGATATATGTGCACAAATATGGCCTCGGGCCCAAGTATACGTATACATAACTGCGGCCTTAGGCCCAAAGATGCATAAAGCATAAACTGCGGCCTCAGACCCAAAGATGCATAAAGCATAAACTGAGGTCTCAGGCCCAAATACAGGTGTTCAACTTTTAGGAATATAAAAATTAGGAACTGAGAATCATACTGCAATATATGATACTGAAATAATGAGCCATACTGAGTTACATAATACTAGAATAGTGAATAGGATTAGACTGAGATGAGTATTTATAATAAATTGATTTGTCATAAATAAAACTCATAGAATATCGAATGACTATGAAACTATGCCATCTAGAGAATAGAAATTCTACTACTATTCAAGGAACTAAGGCATAGCTACTTTCTGAGGAAACTGGTAATGGTCATAATGAATGGGACGTAGGGAGAATCATAGATATTCCCAAACATAAAGAGTTAGCCTTACATACCTTAACTTCCTGCCCTTGAGCATAATACAACGTTTGTCAACCCTTTTTTACTTTAATCTATAGCAATACAAGTCAAAGGGATTCCATATTAGCTATGATGCTCATGTTTTGGTCACATAAGCATTTTATCAAACATTTGGTGAAAATAAAGTTTCATATTCCTTATTAATGGTGTCTCTACACCCAATAACCCATTTCCTTACTCCCAGACAAATTCTAAAGTCTCAAATGGTTATAATCAACATTATTCTTTATCACCCATAAGCTAAACAACACCCTTAACCAATAATCAACAATCAACACCCCAACCCTATAATTGTTCAGGAAAACCCATCAACTCATATCTTATAAACTAGGGTTTATAATCATTAAACCAATGCTAGAATCAATTAGAGGGTGAAGACATTACCTTTTTGAAGTTCAAACTCTTTGAATTCGAGTTCTAGGCTTCCTTCTCTCAACAATGATATCCCAATCGAATATCTAATGATATGGAGGGTTTACCCATGTTAATAAGATATCGGGGAATTGAAATTAACTTAGAATCACCAATAGAAATTACCTTGGGTGGTGGAGGGACCCTTAAGCAGTTAGGTTTTGACAGTTCCCTTTTCTAGAGAAAGTTTTTATGTTTTGGGGGTTGTGAAGGACGAAATATGGATTTAACGATCACCCATGAGCGCACCCGTGCACCTGGAGACCTGCCCGCACTACTGACCATGCAAAACTACACTAACACTGCCTCAAAATTAGCACGGTCACGCTATGGGCGCGCTACCGGGCGCGCATATTGCATACTTTTTTGTAAAATGCGCATAACGTTTTGCACAGATATCCATTTGGGATCCATAATATATCGTTGGAAATCTATTTAAAAGGAATACAAATTTAGTAGTTTTCATAAATTCCTTACAATGTTTCACTAAAACATGCTGGAAGACAGACTTCTGCAAACTTAGTCAATTTTTATCAAATCTTGTACACTTCACTCTTCGTCTTGATTCTAAAATAACTATTTCCACCCATAATCATACCAATGGAACTTCACATGTACAAAATATAGTCTTACCACTCATTTAACATATTTACACCTAACCCGAATTTATGGGGTGTTACATTATCTCCCCCTTGGAATCATTCGTCCTCGAATGATGGTCCTGGTTGTTACTACAACTATCTATGGACATTAAACGGGTGTGATGATTATATGAGAATATTGAAATATCATTAATACATGTATATCAAACTGAACGAGTACATGATAATTGGATACTAAGCTGAGCAAATACTGAAGGACATGGAGAGTATAATATAAGGCATGAATGGAAAAGTTGATTACTTTCCACATTTTCTGTTTGCTCTTAAAAGAGATGGGGATATCTAGAATTCATGTCCTCTTCGGATTCCCATGTAGCCTCTTCAACCTTTTGATTCCTCCAAAGCACTTTTACTGAAGCAATTTTCTTAGTTCTGAGCTTGCGGATTTGACGATCAAGAATAGCCAGCTGAGGTTCACCCTTGGGCCCAATCCATTCTAAAAGGATTTCCAAAAGTTTGTTGTGAACTGAGCACCACGATATGAGATAATGAATAAGGGAGTCCCATGCAATCGGACAATTTCTTTGATATACAACTTGGCATAATCCTCGGCCGAATCTGTAGTCTTCACTGGCAAGAAGTGAGCTGACTTGGTAAGTCGGTCTACAATCACCCAAATCGAATCATGCTTCCAGAACTAACGAGGTAGACCTGTTATGAAGTTCATGTTTACCATCTCCCATTTCCAAATGGGAATTTCTATATTCTGAGTTAAGTCGCCAGGCCTCTGGTGTTTGACTTTCACTTGCTGGCAATTTGGACACTTAGCCACAACATCTGCTATATTCTTTTTTATGTCGTTCCACCAATAGACCTCCTTAAGATCATGATACATCTTTGTGGAACCTGGGTTAATAGAATACCTGGAATTATGGGCTTCTGACATAATTCGCTCTCTGAGCCATCTGCGTCTGGAACGCATAGTTTGCTTCTGTATCTCAAAGTACCATCATCTCCCCCCTTGTTCAAAAGCCATAGTCTTGTGTTTTTGAATTCCTTCCTTCAGCTGCAATAAGTAGGGATTACTGAACTGTTTTTATTTTACTTTGGCTACTAAGGAGGATTCAGCCCTGTTCTGGAGAACAACGCCACAATCTTTGGAGTTCAAAATTCGAACTCCTAGATTTGCCTTGCGGTGGACTTCCTTCATCATAGTTCACTTGTCTGCCTTAACATGAGCTAATCTTTCCATAGAACGCCGAATGAGAGTATCGACTACAACATTTGCTTTCCCCGGATGATAGAGGATATCAACATCATAATCCTTAAGTAATTTGAGCCACCTTCTCTGATGTAGATTTAATTCTCTTTTCTTGAAGATGTACCGGAGACTCTTGTGATCTGTAAAAATGTCAACATGTATCCCATACAAATAATGGCACCAGATCTTAAGCGCGAACACCACAGCTGCTGATTCAAGATCATAATTCGGAAAATTCTTCTCATGAGCCTTGAGGTTTCTCGACGCGTAGGCTATGACTTTACCGTGCTGCATTAATACACACCCAAGACCAATCCCTAAAGCATCATAATAAACAACGAACCCTTTGGTCCCTTCCGGTAGTGTCAGGACTAGAGCTGAATTCAATCTCTTCTTTTAACTCCTTAAAATGTTTCTCGCACGCGTTCGACCATTGAAACTTGACTTTCTTATGAGTTAATCTACTCAAAGGGGACGATATAGAAGAAAATCCCTCTACGAAATGCCTATAATAGCCTACTAGACCCAAGAAACTTCTTATATCGGATGCTGAGGTGGGTCTAGGCCAATTCTTCACTGCCTCTATTTTCTGAGAGTCCACTTCCACGCCTTCCCCTGAGATGACATGGCCCAAAATGCTACTGATTTCAACCAGAATTCACATTTAGAAAATTTTGCATATAGCTTGTGATCCTGTAGTGTCTGCAACACAATTCTGAGATGTTCGGCATGGTCAGTCTCGCTACGGTAATAAATCAAGATGTCATCAATAAATACGATAACAAATAAATCACGATAAGGCTTGAACACCCTATTAATAAGGTCCATGAAAGCTGCTGGTGTATTCGTTAAACCGAATGACATTACCAAAAATTTGAAATGCCCATATCGAGTCCTAAAATCTATTTTTGGAATATTAACTTCCTTAACCTTCAACTGATGGTATCCCGATCTGAGGTCAGTCTTGGAATAACACTGGGCACCCTGAAGTTGATCAAATAAATCATCTATTCTAGGAAGAGGGTACTTGTCTAACCAATCCATGCCCATGATCACATCGAAGTCTACCATCTCCAATTCTACTAAATCTGATGTAGTAAGACGATGATGCACTTTGACTGGACATCCCCTATAGATACACCTTGCTATAACTGATTCTCCAACTAGAGTGGACACTTCAAAGGGTTCACACAATGTTTCTAGTTCTATCCTAAATTTCTTTGCAATATATGAGGTTACATAAGATAAGGTGGACCCCGGACCTATAAGAGCATAGACAACAAAAGTGAATATCGTTAGCATACCTGTGATAATATCTCCACGAGCCTCTGTATCCTGGCAGTCTGCCAGTGCATATAAGCAGTTTTGTCCACCGCCTGCATTATTAGACTTTGCTTCGTCGCGCCCTTGCTGAGCCTGAGATTTATGATGGGCTGCTGAATTATTGGACTAAGCTACATTGCCTCCATTGTTCTGCTTTGCCGATGGATAATCCCTCAAGAAGTGGCCCTGCAGACCGCACCCAAAGCAACCATTTGTGCCCAAACGACATAGACCTGGGTGCCTCTTACCACACGTGTTGCAAATAGGGTAACCAGGGACTCTGTAGCCAACACTAGCGTGTGACTATGAGTCTGTTGTTCTGAAATTCTGGTTTTTCTTGTTAAACTTTGACCTCTGAACCAGTGTACTAGCTGAAGATGGAGCAGGTCCTAATTTTGATTTCTTGAAAAACTGGTGATTGCCTCCTGCTTGAGATCCCCCATGGTTGAAGTTTCCTGCAGACTTAGATCTCTTGCTGAATTCCCTCTCATTCTCTCTTCATGGCCGCTCTTCTTCTTTCAACCTGTCTTCATTCCCTTGAACAAAGGCAACCATCTTAGTGAGGGTCATGTCATTATTCTGAGTTGCTATATTAGCATCAGCAAACAAATCATCCGAAATCCCCAACACAAACCGCCTAACTCTGGCCCTTATATCACGTACCATTTTCGGAGCATACTTGGCCAGAGAGACGAACTTGAGGTAGTACCCATTCACACTCATATCATTCTATCTAAGTCTCTCAAACTCCAAAGCCTTAGCTTCCAAGACTTCAATGGGTAGAAAGTGCTCAAGAAACGCATCTGCAAACTCCCTCCAAGTCGCAGGATCTGCATCATCCCCTCAGGACTCTTCCCATGTTTCATACTAAGTGTTGGCAACTTCCTTCAGCTGGTACGTAGCAAGCTCTGCTGCCTCAGTGTCTGTAGCATGCATCACTCGAAATATCTTCTAAACCTCATCAATGAAGTTTTGCGGATCCTCATCCTTTTTGGACCCTGTGAAGAGGATAAATTTCATGCTGAGGAATTCCCTAGACTTGGAGCTACCCGTCTCATAAACATCACTTGTTCCCTACCTTTGAGCCTGAGTAGCAACAAACTGGGTGAGCAACTGGATAGCTCCCCTGACATCCATGTATGAAGCACTGGGCAATGAGCCCAGTGCAACCCCCTAGGCCGGAGTGTTCTCTTCTTGAGCAACATTAGTAGTGGCCCCCTAGCTAGTAGCTAAGGTCCTCCTGGTGTACTTTCTTATTGCAGGAACTTTTTTTGAAATACACAATTCACATGGGTTAGAAAGATTCCAGAAAGCATAGCTTTAACTGCACGATCTAGAGTATGAAAGAAATGAAAAAATCCTAAATTTCTTGGTGGTCAAATATTTACATGTGTGGCACGCACACACACATAAAAGAGACCCCACTGGGCATGGCTTCATAGACTCCCTAGGGCTCTTGAACCTAAAACTCTAATACCAAGCTTTGTCATGCCCCGAACCATGGCCTAGACGTAACATGGCACTCGGTGACTGACTGCATATGACCGAGCGAACCAATTGTATGGATGGATCAACATGTGATATAACTATAAACTAGAGGTAAATATATGGCATGATAATCTACTAAAGAGTCTGACTGAAATATCATAGATGCGGAAAATACCGGAAGGGTCTGCAAGTATAAACAAGTAGCCGACAAGGCTAACACATAAAAGCCCGTTAATAACTGACAGATTGGGTTATAGTCTACGAAGCCTCTAAAGAATACTAAAAATGCCAATTTTTTACCAGGACAAGGTCCTCGGTATACCTTATAAACTGAAATACTATAATGACTAAAACAAAAGAGAGATAAGGCCCCGAAAGACTGGGCTCACCAATAGCTGATACGAGATGTCCTAGCAAGCAGAATCGTCAACCTGAAAATTGTTACCTGCATCGCTAGATACAGGCCCCAGGTTAAAGGGACGTCAGTACATTTGAATTGCACTGGTATGTAAAACAGTTGAAGAAAAGAACTATAAATACTGAAACTGAAACTGAACTGCTAGCTGATAAACTGATAACTAAACAAGGAAGTAAGGATATGAATAATCCCTCTTTTGAATGAAGAACAACCTGTTTAACTGAATATTAAACTACGGCCTCAGGCCCAATATATAGATATATGTGCACAACTGTGGCCTCGGGCCCAATTATACGTATACATAACTGCGGCCTTAGGCCCAAAGATGCATAAAGCATAAACTGTACCCTCAGGCCCAAATACAGGTGTTCAACTTTTAGGAATATAAAAATTAGGAACTGAGAATCATACTGCAATACATGATACTGAAATAATGAGCCATATTGAGTTACATAATACTGAAATAGCGAATAGGATTAGACTGAGATGAGTATTCATAATAAGTTGATTTGTCATAAATGAAACTCATAGAATATCGAATGATTATGAAACTATGCCATCTAGAGAATAGAAGTTCTACTACTATTCAGGGAACTAAGGCATAGTTACTTTATGAGGAAACTGGTAATGGTCATAATGAATGGGACGTAGGGAGAATCATAGACATTCCCAAATGTAAAGAGTTAGCCTTACATACCTTAACTTCCTGCCCTTGAGCATAATACAACATTTGTTAACCCTTTCAACTTTAATTTATAGCAATACAAGTCAAAGGGATTCCATATTAGCTATGATACTCATATTTTGGTCACATAAGCATTTTATCAAATACTTGGTAAAAATAAAGCTTTATAGTCCCTATTAATGGTGTCTCTACACCCCAATAACCCATTTCCTTGCTCTTAGATAAATTCTAAACTCTCAAGTGGTTATAATCAACATTATTCTTTATCACCCATAAGTTAAACAACACCCTTAGCTATTAATCAACCATCAACACCCCGACCCTATAATCGTTCAGGCTTTTCTATCAAACCCATCAACTCATATCTCATGAACTAGGGTTTATAATAATTAAACCAATGCTAGAATCAATTAGAGGGTGAAGGCATTACCTTTTTGAAGTTCAAACCCTTTGAATTCGAGTGCTAGGCTTCTTCTATCAACAATGATGTCTCAATCGAATATCTAATGATATGGAGGGTTTACCCATATTAATAATATATTGGGGAACTGAAATTAACTTAGAATCACCATTAGAACTTACCTTGGATGGTGGAGAGACCCTTAAGTAGTTAGGTTTTTTAGAGTTCCCCTTTCTAGAGCATATTTTTATGTTTTGGGGTTGTGGGAGACGAAATATGGATTTAAAATAATCCCCCATGAGTTCGCCTGCGCACGTGGAGGCCTGCCCACGCTACTGACCGCGCAAAACGGTAGTAACACTGCCTCAAAATTAGCACGGTCGCGCTATGGGCTCGCTACTAGGCGTGCATATCACATACTATTCTGTAAAACGTGTATAACTTTTTGCATAGAGATTAGTTTGGGCTGCATAATATATCGTTGGAAAGCTATTTCAAAGGCCTACAACTTTTGAGTTTTGAGTTTTCCTAAATACCTTACATATTTTTACTAAAACCTTATGGAAGATAGACCTTCTGCAAACTTAGTTGATTTTTATCGAATCTTGTACACTTCACTCTTCGTCCTGATTCTGAAATAACTATTTCCATCCATAATCATACCAATGGAACTTTACATGTCCAAAATATAACCTTACTACTCATTTAACACATTCACACCTAAGCCGGATTTATGGGTGTTACACATATATTGAAATTAGTAAGCAAATAAAATGATATATTTCATGCATATGTACATATCAACAATTTAACTAAATTAGTACCTGTAATTTTCGAGAATTAAACTCACCAAAATTTTATGACTAATTGGCATTTAACTACGTCCTAGTTAGTAGTTCCAATTGGGCAAAATATATTGATTACACATTGACCTTGTAGCAAAATCTTTGTTACACACCTCTCATTCACGGGAAATTCTTTACACGTTCAACTTTTCAAAAGTCACATCCTAATTGGGTCGTGACACGTTCATTGACTTTAAAAAGAGAAAAAATATTAGAAATTACAATTAAACCCTATCTTCTTCATCTTCCTATTTTCTATCTTAAGCACCATTATTTCCGCCACCATGTTGTTTGTGAAAAAGTTTCTAACAATACCAAAAAATAAAGGTGTGTAAGAGAGATCTCAGTACAACATTGATGGATATTTTGAATTATATTTGGCACTAAATCTTGAATACAAAAATTTAATCGGATGGTATTTTGGTGAAACTTTTGAGCACTAAAAAATTATAAGAATGCTTAACTATCCGTTAAAATAGTAAAATGAAGTTAAGAGTTAAGATAAATGTAAAGAAAATATGAATTTATCCAAAAGAGAAATCTTTTCACCTTTTGGTTGAATGTTTTTTCGTTGAATTTTTTTTTGGGCAACTAAATATAGAAAATAAATTTTTAAAAAAAAATAGACATCATCTGTCATACCAAACTCAGTAATATTTGACTCAAAAAATATCGGACCTTTTTGGACAAATCAATCAAAGATAAAGGGGTAAATTAGAGCCAAACCATTATTCAAATTGTTTGGAATGCCATCCTTATACCTTCTCTTTCTTCCTTCTCTTGGAGAGTATTTTTTCTGCCCCACCCCCCCCCCCCCCCCCCC
>MU675076.1:152593-184764 GCA_026770625.1 Nicotiana glauca
TTTTTCTTCCCCCCCCCCCCCCCCCCCTCTCTATAGGATTTCTCTAGGCTTATATATATAGTTGAGACCATCTCGCCCCTGCTATGTCTTGGCGTGTCTGGGTCAGTGGAGCTTTTTGTCGTGGCTGGGCATTGTTGTTTTCAATATGGCAGTTGTCTTCGAAGAGGAATGGGGTTGATTCTTTTGGCTCCTACTATACGGTTGCAAAAAACAGGGTCGTAGCCTGCCTGGTCGAGGTGGTGAGATTTTTAACAATACAGTTAGTCCCTCCGTTCGTCGAGGTCGTCCTTCATCGGGCTCTATGGATGGAACACGATTGCAATGCAGTCGAGAGGAATCTGACCCCTCATTCTGTTCCTCAACTACGCTCTGTAACTTCTTTGTGGCGTAAGGGTATCTCCCTGATACTCGTGTACCGTAGCGATGGTTTTGGAACCGAAACGCCGGTTGGAAAATGAAACGTTACTTTGTGTGCGTCATCACTATAACACACGTTCCTGAGGAGTTGAAACGTTTCGCATCCCATTGGGTTCAAATAGCGACTCTTGGGTTTCGTGCTTGAATAATTTGTGTCTCTTATAAAAAGGGGAACTTTTCATTAGCTTCACACACTTTATCGTTCATTTGAGAGAGTTCTCTAGATATAACTTCTTCTGATAACTTGAGTTCTTGCTTACTGCAACCCTTGATCTTCCCTTCGTATCACTTTTTTCGGAGGATTCTGTGCTAAAAGTGGCCGGCGATTCTTCCCGTGATAGTTTTCCTACCGCTGATACGGTCACCGAGATTCCCGCTCAGACTAGTGTAGAAGTGGATGTGGCACAGGACGAAGGAATTCCCTCGATAGACGAGATTTTGCCTCATCCGGGAAGAATGCGACTGACTTCAGTATTGGTGGTGGAACGGAACAAGAAGACATTGCTTCCATCATGAGGGAGAGGGGAATTGTGGAACTAAGGAACGGTGGGGAAATCCTTGTTTCGTCGAGATACAGACGGTGGAGAGGAACGACAAAGTTCAATTTGACCGTTCCCAAATTTGTATGTTCTACGCCTACCCCTTCCTTGTGGAGTACAGGCTCCCCCCTCCCCATGCTGGTGGTGGAATTTTATCGCTACTCTGAGGTGTGCCCTGCCTAACTTTCTCCTTATTTATAGAATTTGTTTCTCATGCTACTCAATTATGCGGAGCTTGCCGGTCGTGAGGTTACTTTGAACCATGTGCTTAGCCTTTTTGCTCCTCAATTAATTCGAGGTAAGATAATCCACTCACGTCCTTGGGGATCAAAGGGTTTAGTAGCGAAGATGGATGATAGAACCAATCGTTGTTTCTTCAAAAGTTTCTTCCACATACGGACCGAGCATATCGTGGCGGACCTGACGGGCTTCCCCGAAAGATGGAATTTTGCTCGTAAGTTTGCGTCCTTGATTAATAGCACGTTCGCTAATTCTCTGCGGATACTAACCTGTTTCACTATTTTGTAGTTGAGAAATTACCCTCGCAGCCTGTTGGGGGGATTTGTGAATGGGTGGAGTCCATTCTTCCCCATACAGTGGGGGTTCGTACCTGGTCGACTTCTCATGAGAGGTTTGGACATAGGCCTCTCACAGGTGAGATGACGTCTTTATTTATTGTTTCATATTCATCAATCACTTTTTGTCTCGCCTCTTATACGGTGTCCATTTTTGTTAGGGAGGGTATGGAGAGCCAGGGCTCCTCAACTAGCCTTTTGCCAGCCGTACGTCCGCTCGTCTCGTCGAAATGCCCGCTACATGTCCTTCGTCGAGGGCTGCTTCGGTTGAATCTGCAGCCTTGGTTACTCCAGCAAGGGCCGCCTCTCAGTCCAAGGTCCCGTCGAGTTCCATCCACCCCACGAACGAGTCACCATCGACGAGGGATAAAGAATGGTCGTCGGAGAGATGGAGGGTAGAATTTGAGATGGCACCTCCGATAGAGATTAACTTGGATGACTCTCCTCCGACCGGTCCAGGGGAAGGCATTGTTGCGGCGTCCCTTGTGGAGACGGAGCAAACTATTGAGGTTGGCACCGGTGGTCGAAGCTTGGAAACTCTGACTACCGTAACGGTTCATCCAGAAGTCCCCGTCATTACTGATGATCAATGCCCTATCAGAGCAGAGAACCATACCTCGGGTGCCGTTATTATTACCTCAGACAAGCCCTCCTCGGCCGCAGCGGGCCGCGTTCCTCCCTCGACAGCTGAAAGAGTAAAAGGCATCATGATTGACGAGTATGAATCTGAGTTAGACCTAGATCCTGCTAATGTCAGGATGTTCGAGGAAGGCCTTACTCATTCGATGGTTCACGCGGGGGGATTGGCTCGTGTTCTCCGGATCCCTTCCAATGTTAACCTTTTGGCGCAGGGGGATAACTTGGTGCGGCAATTTAATTTGCTGTGTTCGGAAGCTGAGAATGAGTCCCTGTGGAATATCCCTGATGTCGAGTTGAGGGACGAGGTGGCCATCATGGGCTTGAGGGTATGATATATTTGGCTCTTGTTCTAAGCTTTTTCCGATCCAATGTATTGGTTTAACCATCTTTCTGTTTATCATACCTATATGGTGGAGGTGGAAAGCATTTGTAGGGCCAACATTTGGTCGAGGATTTTTAGATGCTGGAGAAATACCATTGTTACCGTAATAGATATCGCAAGTTGCACGAGCGATTGAGGACAAATCCCTGCAATCGCGCCTTGGGCGAGGAGTTGGAGAAAAAGGATCATGAATTGTTGCAGACGATCTGTTGCAAGCACGAGCTCAAGGAATAGCTTTGTATCAACGATGAGGAGCTCGAATTGGGTAAAGGGGTTGCTGCAGAGTGTGAGTATTTGCAGGGCAAGTTGAGATCAATGCAGTTGGAGATGGACCAGAACTCAGCCCGGGTCGAGGCGATGAGTGCAGAGTGGAGAGGGAAGCTAACTGCGATGGAGAATAAGGTTGCCGGCCTAGAGCATATTGAGGGGGCCTGGTCTAAAGCTTTGGCAAGAGCAGAGGCCCTAGAGGATAGCATCCGCGTGCTCCGGTCTGAGCAAGAATCCGAAAGGGCGACAACTACTCTTATGGAGGTGAGGCTTGAGGAACGGATCAACACGATCGATCAGGAGGCTTCGGTTCTGGGAGATTGAATTGTGGCCTTGGAGGCAGAGAATGAGCAATTAAAGGCTCAGATCGAATCGTCTTCTACTTCGTTCCCCGCCAAGCGCATAAACTCTGGGTTTATGCCGAAGCTCAGCAGGACATATATAAGAGTCTGTTGGAAGCAGGCGTTGTGTCTGAGGCCGCTTATGAAGAAACGCAAGCAAAAGCTCAGGAGGCTCGCATCAATTATGGATACGATGCGGCGACACCTGAAGCTAATGGGGGCACGGATGGCGATGATGAAGGAACTAGTGGAGATGGTGATGACGATGGTGGTAGTGACGCCAAATAAAAAAAATTACTTGTACTTCGTTTTTATTTTCGTTTCGTTTGTTGGATGGTGTCTGTTCGTTCCGTTTTCTCTTCTTCTTTTTATTTGTTGGCCTAGGCCATGTGTAAGCGGCGGTAGACCATACTTATGACTTTGCGTAAATAATGAGTTTTTCTCTTCGTTGTTTGCCTTGTATTTAAAATTTTGTGCCAACTACTTGTGGCCTTGGCGCGACGCGGGGGCCTCGCCTGATGAGTCCCGGTTTTTCATTTTCCTCTGATGGCGAAAGCCCTTGGCCTTAAGGGCGTTATTCCAAACTTATCGAGATAACAGTCCGTCGTGGTTCGAGCAAGGTCGAACCTTTCTTCTCTTTGATGGCGAAGGCCCTTAGCCTTAAGGCGTTACGTTGCACTTATCAAAATTACAGCCCGTCGTGGTTCGAGCAAGGTCGAACTTTTCTTCTTTTTTTGATGGCGAAGGCCCTTAGCCTTAAAGGCGTTATTTCGAACATATCAAAATAATAGCCCGTCGTGGTTCGAGCGAGGTTGAACCTTTAGTCTTTTTTTTATGGCGAAGGCCCTTAGCCTTAAAGGCATTATTTCGAACTTATCGAAATAACAGGCTGTCACGGTTCGAGTGAGGTTGAACTTTTCTTCTTTTTTTGATGGCGAAGGCCCTTAGCCTTAAAGGTGTTATTTCGAACTTATCGAAATAACAGCCCATCATGGTTCGAGCGAGGTCGAACTTTTCTTTTTTTTTAATGGTGAAGGCCCTAAGCCTTAAAGACATTATTTTAAACTTATCGAAATAACATCCCGTCGTGGTTCGAGTGAGGTCGAACTTTTCTTCTTATTTTTTGATAGCGAAGGCCCTTAGCCTTAAAGGCGTTATTTCGAACTTATCGAAATAATAGCCTATCGTGGTTCAAGCGAGGTTGAACTTTTCGTTTTTTTTATGGCGAAGGCCCTTAGCCTTAAAAGCATTATTTCAAACTTATCCAAATAATATCCCGTCGTGGTTCGAGCGAGGTAGAACTTTTCTTCTTCTTTTTTTTATGGCGAAGGACCTTAGCCTTAAAGGCGTTGTTTCGAACTTATCGAAATAACAGTCCATCGTGGTTCGAGCGAGGTCGAACTTTTCTTATTTTTTTGGTGGCGAAGGCCCTTAGCCTTAAAGGCGTTATTTCAAACTTATCAAAATAACAGCCTCTCGTGGTTCGAGCGAGGTCAAACTTTTTTTTTTTTTTTATGGTGAAGGCCCTTAGCCATAAGGCATTATTTTGAACTTATCGAAATAACAACCCATCGTGGTTCGAGCGAGGTCGAACTTTTCTTATTTTTTTGGTGGCGAAGGCCCTTACCCTTAAAGGCGTTACTTCAAACTTATCAAAATAACAGCCTCTCGTGGTTCGAGCGAGGTCAAACTTTTTTTTTTTTTTTATGGTGAAGGCCCTTAGCCATAAGGCATTATTTTGAACTTATCGAAATAACAACCCATCGTGGTTCGAGCGAGGTCGAACTTTTCTTATTTTTTTGATGGTGAAGGCCCTTAGCCCTAAAGACATTATTTCAAACTTATCAAAATAACAGCCCGTCGTGGTTCGAGCAAGGTCGAACATTTCTTCTTTTTTTCATGGCGAAGGCCCTTAGCCTTAAAGGCGTTATTTTGAACTTATCGAAATAACAACCCTATTTAACCAAAAAATAGATTTTCAGCCAAAGCTAGAATTTAGAAGAATCGGGTTACTGATAATCGAAAAAGGTATATAAAGAATCAAATTTGAAAATGATATTGTCAAAAAGCAAATAATTCAAAATATATTTCAATTTTCACCACCTTCAACTGATTACATATCTCTCCTTTTATAGGTCTCTTTGGGAATCTTTGGGAATACACGTTATGTCTAAATCATAATAAGGCTATTATGAGTAATTAATGTCATTAAATGCCACGTTACACAATTATTACATTGAATGTGTATATTCCTTAACGGTTTCAGCATTTAATTCCTTTTTCATGCTGTATTCACACTCTTTGCTTTAACCAGGTACATTCTTCTCATTGCACGTATGTAAATAAACTTAAACAGGAACGAGCGCTTATCCTCTCATCTCGTGCCTCTTCCTTTTTCCTTAATCGTGCCTGTTTTGTAATTCTTGAACTAGAATTTAGAAGAATCGGATTACTGATAATCAAAAAAGGTATTTAAAGAATCGAACTTGAAAATGATATTCTCCGAAAGCAAATAATTCAAAGTATATTTCAATAGTCACCACCTTCAACTGATTACATATCTCTCCTTTTATAGGTCCCTTTGGGAATCTTTGGGAATACACGTTATGCCTAAATCATAATAAGGCTATTATGAGTAATTAATGTCATTAAATTCTACATTACAGAATCATTACATTAAATGTGTATATTCCTTAACGATTTCAGCATTTAATTCCTTTTTCATGCCGTATTCACACTCTTTTCTTTAACCAGATACATTCTTCTCATTGCTCGTATGTAAATAAACTTAAACAGGAATGGGCGTTAATCCTCTCGTCTCGTGCCTCTTTCTTTTTCCTTACCCGTGCCTGTTTTGTAATTCTTGAACCGTAGCTTAGCATAACTCATTGACCATTCTACGTGTTATGACACGTCACCATATATGTGAATACAATTTTCCCCCATACAGATAGTCCCCCCACTTTCCATTTATTCATCAATTTGAATATTTGGGAAGTGGAATTTATTAAAGGAGAATTTTTTCACCATTAATGCTCTGACAGAGTTGACGCTTCAACTGTCACTTCTTTTTAATGCACTAGACACATGTCATTCTCTTATTGGTTGCACAATTTTGCACCACTTTTTTAGGCTTTCTTTTCGGCTTCACTTTTCACGAAATATCAGTTATCATCATTATGGTTCTTCCATCATCGTACTTTTTCTTTTTGCCGGGTATCCATTAGTATAAATATAACTTCTCTTCTTGTCTTGTTTCACATAAAGCGTATTAAACACTCTAATCCTTTGAGACCTCCTTATTATTTTCTGCTTCACTTCGCCCTTCTCCGTAACCTTGGATCTGCTCGTGGTGGTAGTATGTCAACTCCTTCTTCTAGCTCTGGTCCCTCTTCTGGGACTAGAGGTTCACATTCTCAGAGGAGTTCTTCTCGGAATAAAGAATCTTCTGAGCCACTTCGTGAGCCTATGGTTGAGGAAATAATCCCCTCTGAGATTTTCTTTCATCATGATAGAGAGTCTCTTAGGACCCAAGTTGCTTCCTTCGACCGTGCTGATCCTTTCCCTACTCAAATCACAGATATTTTAGCTCTCATAGTTTGTAAGGACTGTTATTGATGTGATGATTTCCCAATTATCGCTCCTAACTCAAATCAAAGGATCACATCTTACTTAATAGGATTCTATTTTGTTTACACATATCCCTTTACTTTAGGGTTTAAACCAGCCATTGACCCGGTCATTCTAGACTTTTGTCATTTCTTCGACATGTGTTTGGGTCAAATTAGTCCGATTGTGTGGAGGGCTGTCGCCTTCTTGAGGCACCTTGCTAACATGGCGGATGTTGAATTCACTTTTCCCCACCTAATTCACCTTTACTCCCCTAGGCTTTTTCGAAATGGCGTGTTTGGCTTAGCAGCCAGGAGTAAGAGGGTTTTAGTGAGTCCCGAGGATGATAAAGACCGTGGCTGGTATGCCCGGTTTGTTGCTGCTCCCACTGTTGGTTTAGTGGGTGAAAAGAACATCCGCTTCCCTGAGAAGTGGAATTTCGCATGTAAGTGTTAAATTCTTCTCGTGCCTTTTATTTCTAGGCTTGCTTATTTTTCTTGATCTTGCTTCTTTTTCTTTTCAGCAACCATGGGCGTTGTGGAGTCTGTGCCCAACTTCCGTGGTTGGGTAGAAAAATTACTAAAGATTGCCCCAATGGAAGGTAGATCATGGAAAACTCTTTCCAACCGTTATGGTTGGAAAGTAAAAACTCATGGTAAGGATTTCTAATTTTACCTTATCTATATTTAAATATTTTTCTTGTTCTAACTTTCACCCTTATTTTTATCAGGTTTTGCCATTCGAGGAGTTACTCCAGAGGCCATCTTGGAGTCCCGTGACTCTTAAGCGCTCGCATCTCTTCAGACCAAGATATATTCTTGGGATCTGCAAAGAGAAAATCTGCTGAAAAAGATGATTCTGAGGAGGAAGACGAGGGTTCTCTAGTGTCAAGACCTTGAACTAGGAGACGTATCGTCTCTGAAGATGAGGCTGATGTCTCCCCTCACTTATCCCTTTCCGAACATGTTATTATTCTGGTGATCATCCCTGATGATGATGTTTCTCTCCTCGTGACACTCATGAATCTATAAATCAACTCTTTGTGAGTGGTTTCGGTAGTGGGTCTTTAGGACCTGTTCTAAATGAACCTCCTTTGTCTTCTTTTACCTCTTCAGTTCCCGTGATTATTTCTTTAACCTTCATCAATTACTACTTCCGTACCTTCCTCCATTGTTTTTACTCATTCCACTACTCCTCCTTAAGTAATTCCTCCCCCCATTGTCCATCATACAGAGGTGGGTTCTTAGAGCATGGGTTCTGCTATGAGGAGCGTGGCCATTGAGGTTCCTGCTAACAACAGTCTTTTAAGAAAGTCTGGCAAAGCTGACACTTTGCTCGAACCTTTGATTGGTCCCATTGAGAAGGCTAAACTTGAAAGCCATAGTAATCTGACCCTTATGAACAATATAGTACATGCCACTCTGAAGGTATTTTCTTGTCTTTTATTTTATTAAGACTTTTGATTTCGAAGTTTTGACCTTTCCTTTCTTTTGTTTGTGCAGGCCAACCTCATTGGTACTGAAATAATGAACCGAGTCTCCATTTTGGAGAAGTTAACTCATGACTTGGAGAAGACTGCTTATGATGCAGATGAGGCTGCTCGTGGTTCTCAATTGTAGGCAAACAACTGGAAGGGCCAGTTTGAAAGTGCACAAATAGACATGGAGAATTTGGAAGAGAGGAAAAATACCTTAGAGAGGCAAGTTCAAACATTAACCTCTGAGCTAGCGATGATTAAGGCTACCTCGAGCCAAACTGAGAAAGAAAAAGAGCGCCTTGAATATTCTTTTTCGGAATAGCTGTCCAAAGCCAACGAGGAAAATAGGGCTCTAAAGACTTTGCTGGCTCAGAAGGAAATGCATGTTGGGGAGCTGACGCAAAACCTTTCACGGGCACAAGAAGAACTACGAGTTTTTGTAAACAAGGTTCATGCCCTAGAGAGTTCTCACGCCACCCTTGAATTATCTTATAGTTCTGTCCTAGCTAAAAACGAAGAATTTAAGAATGAAATCGCTGCTTGGGATAGAGACTATGAACTTCTTGAAGAATCAACCAATGTTGAGGTAAGTTGGACCTTTTTAAAGTCTCGTCGTGACACCTTGGTAGAAATGGGCCAAGAAAATTTCAGCCCGGAATCGAAATTAGCCAAGGTGAATGAGGCCATTGAACGAGCACAACAACCACAAGATTTTTCATCTCCCGATGTTGAAGTTCCTGTGATTGAAACTCCTTTGGCTGAGACTCTCACAGTTGAAGTCCCCGTGACTGTTGAAATTGCCACGAGTGTCATTCCTTCCTCAAGTTCATCTGTGCCTCTTGCTGCTAGTCAAGCTGAAACTTTTCTTGTTGATGCTCCTATTGCTGCCTCCAACTGTTGATGATGATGTTTCAGTTGAGCCCGCTGATGATCTTTCTTCAGTTCCTTCTTCTTGATGAAAAAGTTTTTACAATTGTTTTAAATTCCCTTTTTGTAGGTACCAATCTAGAAAACTATGTTTAAGATTTTTGGATTCTTGTGATAGTTTTTTTTTGTAATCAAACCCTTGGTTATCAGTTAAGGTTTGATTTTAGACACTCAAGTCCCCAAGTCTGGTTATGGGCCATTTTTGCATGAACAATTCGATGACTAAGTTTATACTTAGTCTTTAGTTTTAAAATGTTAAGAAGTTGTCTTTAAACTTCCATCTGTTCTATTCGTTCCTTTTATTTTCAAGGACTTAAATAATAGTCTGAATTTTTATTCTTTGAAAAATGCTTCCATTAACCTCACGACTAAATAACATGAGTTTTATAAAAGAGGTCCCTTTTATATTTTGACAGTTGATGAAGAAGACATCTCAACTTCATAATGGTGTTTATTATACGATAAAAGAAATAGGAACACACATGTTTCTTTGCAACAACTTGAACATGTTTTTATTTCTTAACCTTGACAAGTTTCGAGTAATCCTTTACATGTATTTAAATTACATCTATAACTTTCTCGTAACTGTTTTTCTTGTAACTTATTTATACAAAGTAGAACAATAGATACAAGGTTTTTCCTTATAACCCATTTCAGTACATAGTCTTTACCCTAACCAATTTGAGGTACCTTGGGTCCCCTTAATTTTAAAACAATAGGAAGGGTTTGAGAGGTGACTCCATTGTTCTCATGGGAAAGAACACTATGATGAATGCCATGACTCCTTAACTTCCACTCCGTACTTGACTCTTCTTAGGCTTTATTTTTACTCAATTGTCTTGCCTTTTATATACACATGACTGAATATTCTATGTAGTCCCCCAAGTGTTTGAGTGTTGAAGTATGAAGCCTCGAGCACTTGATAGTCTCTTTCACCTGGTCCTTTTCCTGAAAAGGAAATACATACGGGATTCGGGGGTGCGATTCTAGATGAAGACTGCTTAACCCATTTATATGTCTATCAGAATAATTGTAATCCTGGGCCAGGAATTTTAGTTTATTCCATTTTGCCTTACAGGTCGTGACTCATCATTTAGTACGGGTGAGCATTTTGCCTATCATCTAAAATTATTAGTAAAATTTTAACAATTCAAAAAATAAAATTTAACATGGTGATACCTGACCGTGGGTTTTCCCTTAGAAGTAGTATCTCTTCAAATGAACAACATTGCAATGTGAAGGAAGTGTTTTCCCGTCCATTGTTTCCAACTCGTATGCTCCTTTTCCTGCAATATCACGAACTCTATAGGGTCCTTCCTAGGTTGGACTTAGTTAACCTGCGTTGGTGGCCTTTGTAGATTGAAAAACCTTTTTAAGCACGAATTCCCTAATTTTGAAGTATCTCAGGCGTGCTTTCCTGTTGTAATAACGTTTGATCACTTGTTTTTGTGCTGACATTCTTATTAGCGCAGCTTCCCTCTTGCCTTCCAATAGATCCAACTTGACACATGATTAGACTCTTGTGATGCTTGTGAGAATCTTGTACTTGGTTCTCCTATTTCTACTGGGATTAGTGCCTCAGCTCCATAACTTGTACTCATTTTTGTTGTTGTGCGATATGCCCTCAAAACTCCGGGTAACACTTCAGGCCAATTACCCTTTGACTCCTCTAATCGCTTCTTTAAGTTATTAATGATCACTTTGTTTGTTGATTCCGCTTGTCCATTCCCCACTGGATGATAAGGTGTAGACGTAATCCTTTTTATTTGCTAACTTTCAAGAAACTCTATGACTTGAGCTCCAATAAATTGAGGACCATTGTCACATACGATTTCCTTTGGTACATCGAATCGACAGATGATGTTACGCCAAATGAATTCCTTGACTTCCTTTTCTCGCACCTGTTTAAATGCTCCTTCCTCCACCTATTTAGTGAAATAATCAGTAAGTACGAGCAGAAACTTTACGTGTCCCTTTGCTTGAGGCAATGGTCCTACTATGTCCATTCCTCATTTCATAAATCGCCACGGCACAATAACCGGATGTAATAATTCCACTAGTCGGTGCATATTGTTACCATATCTCTGGAATTTATCGCATTTAGCCACGAAACTTTCCGCTTCTTCTTCCATTTTGGGCTAGTAGTACCCTGCCCTAATCAAGGTTCTTACCAGTGATATTCCTCCTGTGTGGTTCCCGCAATGCCGCTCATGTATTTCCCTCATTACATACTCCGTCTGAGAAGGTCCGAGGAATCTTGCTAAGGGGCCACCAAACATTTTACGGTAAAGGTTACCCTGTTTTAAACAGTAACGAGCGGCCTTTTTTTGAAGCGCATATGCTTTCTTCTTGTCATCAGGGACGGTACCATACTGTAAATAAGCAACAATTTTGTTTCTCCAATCCCAAGTTAAATTATTAAAATTTACCTCGTTCTTATCAGGTTTGAGAACTGAATGAAATAAATGAATAACCAAGGCGTTTGCATCGTTTTCCACATCTGCTGCAGATGCAAGATTGTCCAAGGCATCTGCTTCAACGTTTTCATCCCTTGGTATTTGGATGACCTTCCAAGTTTGAAACCGCTTTATCAGTTCTCGTACCTTTTTCAAGTATTGTTGCATCCTTGTTTCCCTAGCTGTATAAGTCCTCAGCATTTGATTAACTACCAGATGAGAATCACTTTTGATCACCACTTGACTTATACCAAGTTCTCGTGCCAATTCCAAACCTGCAACCACAGCTTCATACTCTGCTTCATTATTAGTTATGGAATGACATTTAATAGCCTGCCTAATAGTTTCACCCGTAGGTGGTACTAAAATAATGCCTAATCCAGCTCCTTTTATGTTAGATGAGCCATCAGTGAATAAAGTCCATGTTCCTGGATTAGCCCCATTAAGTACCTGAACTTCCTTTTCAGCTTCTAACCGCATCCCTCGGCTAAAATCAGCCACGAAATCAGCTAATACCTGGGACTTTATTGTTGTTCTAGGTAGGTACGTGATTTTATATTCACTCAGTTCTATGGCCCATTTGGCTAACCTTCCTGACAACTCATGTTTATGCAATATACTACGTAAAGGGTATGCAATTACCACAACAATGGGATGACATTGAAAATATGGTCTTAACTTTCTAGATGCCATGATTAAAGCAAGTGCTAGTTTTTCCAGTTGTGGATACCATGTCTCTTCATCCAATAAATATTTACTAACATAATAGATAGGATATTGCTTGCCCTGCTCTTCACGAACCAAAACCGCACTTACCGCAACTTCTGAAACAGCAAGGTAGATGAAAAGTCTCTCCCCGGCTTTTGGTTTTGCTAGCAAAGGTAGATTTGATAAGTAAGTCTTCAAATTTCTAAGTGCCTGTTGACTCCCCTCATCCCACTCAAAATTATCCTACTTTTTAAGAGCCGAGAAAAATTTAAAATATTTTTCTGATGATTTAGAAATAAACCTTCCCAAAGCTGCGATTCTTCCCGTCAGTCTTTGTACTTCTTTCTTGTTTGAAAGTATATCAGGGATTTCTTCAATGGCCTTAATTTGTGCAGGATTTACTTCAATACTACGGTTAGAAACAAGAAAACCTAAAAACTTACCTGATGCCACACCAAATACACATTTTTCTGGATTCAACTTCATATTGTATTTTTGCAAAATCTTAAATGTTTCAGATAGATGTGATATATGATCTTCTGAATGTTGAGTCTTAACTAGCATATCGTCTATTATATACCTCCATGGTCTTACCTAAATGTTCTTGAAACATTTGAGTAACTAACCTATGATACGTCGCACTTAATTCTTAAGACCAAAGGGCATTACCTTATAACAATAAGTCCCCCTGTCTGATATGAAAGAAGTTTTTTCCTCATCTTCTGGATCCATTTTGATCTGATTATAACATGAATATGCATCTAAGAAAATAAATAGCTCATTCCCTGCAGTAGCATCAATTAATTGATCTATGTGTGGTAAAGGAAAAGAATCTTTTGGACAGGCTTTATTAAGATCTGTGTAATCTACACGGACTCGCCACTTACCGTTCTTCTTAGGAACCACAATAGTGTTAGCTAACCAGTCAGGATATTTTAGCTCACGAATTGAACCAATTTTCAGAAATTTTTGAACTTCTTCTTGAATCACTTTATTCT
This sequence comes from Nicotiana glauca, assembly GCA_026770625.1. NCBI lineage: Eukaryota > Viridiplantae > Streptophyta > Magnoliopsida > Solanales > Solanaceae > Nicotiana > Nicotiana glauca. Next base: position 165,929 of record MU675076.1, read on the forward strand.
TGAAAGTTCCTTGCTTTCTTTTCTTTTGCTTGATTGGAGGGTATGATGGATCTTCGTTTAGTTTATGAGTCACGACCTCCGGCGGTATCCTTGTCATGTCAGAATGGGACCAAGCAAAATAATTTGCATTAGCTTTTAAAAATTTAATTAACTTACGCTTTGCCTCCGGGCTGAGATTGACTCCTATATACACTTTTCTCTTGGGCCAGTGTATAAATAAGACCACGGCCTCTAATTCTTCTACGGTTGTTTTTATGTTGTCGTTCTCCTCTGGCTCTTGAATGGTATCAGGTCTTAAATCCACATCTACTTGCTCTCGTTCAGTTGCGGTTGATACCGTATATCCGCCCCCCCACCCCCGAATTCTGCAATTGCTATTTGTATTTACCCTTATTTGTTGAGTTTGCAACGGAATTGATGCTTCTAGAAGTTTGTTGATCGCCTCTGATTTGACATATCCCCCAAGGTGATGGACTTAATAACTTGATGTAACATTGATGGAACAACATCCATGTCATGGATCCATGGTCTCCCAAGAATCATGTTATAAGCCATTTCTATATCTACGACTTGGAATTTGGTATCTTTCACAACGCCTTCTGCGAATGTTGTAAGGATTGCTTCTCCTTTTGTCACAATGCTAGAGTTGTCAAATCCCGACAAAGTATGCGCTTTTGAGATTAATTTATCCTTAGCTTGCATCTCGCTTAATACTCGCATAAAAATAATATTCACAGAAGTGCCTGGATCAATCAAGACTCGTTTCACGTTAGTATCATATACAAGTAAAGATATTACCAGTGCTTCGTTATGTGGAATTAAGAGATCCTCTGCATCTGTATCGTTGAATGTAATATTCTCTTCTTCTAGTAAACGTCGCAACCGCTTCCCATGAGTGATTGATATCTTTGAGGTTTTATTAGCTGCGGTATATGAAACACCATTGATATCCTCACCCCGGCTTATAACATTGACGGTTCTTTTGGGCGAGGGCGGTTTCGGAGGCTCCTGTCTGTTCTTCATATATGTTTGTTTACCTTTCTCACTAAAAAGCTCAATGAGATACCCTTTCTTTAAAAAATGATCAACCTCACCTTGCAAAAATCTGCAATCTGAGATTTTATGCCCGTGGTCGTTATGAAATTCGCACCAATGATCAGGGTTTCGTTTGTTTGGATTCGATCTCATCTCCTTGGGCCATCGTACCTTATCTCCCATGCTTCTTAAAACAGCAATGAGTTCAGAGGTGGTTATGTTAAAATTGTAACCACCAAACCTTGCTTTTAAACTTCCCTCATTGTCACATGGTCCACGTGAGTTCCGATCATTCCTGAACCTTGATGAAGAGCCTGATTCTCTGCTTCTAGATTTGTGATCGTCCCTTTGATTATCTTGCCTTGAGCATGAGTCCTTTCCCGCAGGTCCAATGTAAGGCTCGTACCTGTTTTTACCAGATCATTTTTCATTTTCTACATGTCTTGAACTTACTTTTTCTTCTGTTTTATGTCGTAAAATGATATCCTCTTCAATCCTCATCTTTGTACTGTATCTATTGTAGACATCATTCCACATTGTCGCTAGAAATTTATGAAGGCTTTCTTTGAGTTGCCTCGTGGCTTCTGAACTCTTCTCATTCAAATTGCTGGCGAAAGCAATGGCTGCCCAATTGTCAGGTACTCGCGGCAGCGTCATTCTTTCCTGTTGAAATCTATCTACGAACTCTCTAAGCAGCTCTGAATCTCCTTGCTTGACTTTGAAGATGTCCTCCATTCTCTTTTCAACTTTCTGAGCTCCCAAATGTGCTTTAATAAATAGATCTGCAAGCTCAGCAAACGAATTTATAGAATTTTCAGGTAAAAGAAAATACCATGTTAAGGCCCCTTTAGTGGGCGTTTCACCAAATGTTTTGACTAGGACTGATTCAATTTCTTGCTTAGTCAAATCGTTGCCCTTGACGCCTGTTGTGAATGCAATAATATGATCTCGCGGGTCTGATGTACCATCGTACTTTGGAACGCCAGGCATCTTAAACTTCTTTGGAATTGGGAGGGGGCAGCACTTGGCTTCCATGGTTGTTGACAATATTTATCTATATCTACTCCCTTGATCACAGGTGGTACTCCGGGTATTTGTTCTATGCGTTTATTTTGCTCCTTAAGCTATTTCTGCAAAGTTAGTACAAGATTTTGTAAATCAGAATTAATTGGATCACCTGGGTCTCCCTCCTGTGTTTCACTAGGGGTTCCACCACTGCCTGAATTAACTAATCCAGAACGAGGATTTTCCAAAGTATTGTTGTTTGGAGTAGGTGTGGGTAGAGCAGCAGGTAATTGGCTGACAAAAGCCTGAAGAGCTTTATTGACTTGTGAGGCGATAAGTTTTTGTAAGGCATCATTCATAGCCTCTTCATTTGCAAATTGGCCACGTTCTTCTGCGTGAGACCCATCAGGAGTGCCCTCACGAGATTAACGCGGTGAGCCTTGCGGAATTGGAACTTGATTATCATTATTTTGTGGATCTCCCTGATTTTGCTGATTGATTTCATCTCCTTGAGTGTTGTCGTTGTTGTTCGACATAGTTGATTCAAAGCAGAAAATCGAGTTGAAATATAATTGATTATCAGATTCCCGGTAACGGAACCAATTTGTTTAACCAAAAAATAGATTTTCAGCCAAAGCTAGAATTTAGAAGAATCGGGTTACTGATAATCGAAAAAGGTATATAAAGAATCGAACTTGAAAATGATATTCTCATAAAGCAAATAATTCAAAGTATATTTCAATAGTCACCACCTTCAACTAATTACATATCTCTCCTTTTATAGGTCCCTTTGGGAATCTTTGGGAATACACGTTATGCCTAAATCATAATAAGGCTATTATGAGTAATTAATGTCATTAAATGCTACGTTACACAATCATTACATTGAATGTGTATATTCATTAACGGTTTCAGCATTTCATTCCTTTTTCATGCTGTATTCGCACTTTTTTCTTTAACCAGATACATTCTTCTCATTGCTCGTATGTAAATAAACTTAAACAGGAACGGGCACTGATCCTCTCGTCTCGTGCCTCTTCCTTTTTCCTTACCTGTGCCTGTTTTGTAATTCTTGAACCGTAGCTTAGCATAACTCATTGACCATTCTGCGTGTCATAACACGTCACCATATATGTGAATACAATTTTCCCCCATACAAGCCCATCGTGGTTCGAGCGAGGTCGAACCTTTTATCTTTTTTTTATGGCGAAGGCCCTTAGCCTTAAAGGCATTTTTTCGAACTTATCGAAATAAGAGCCCGTCGTGGTTTAAGTGAAGTCGAACCTTTCGTCTTTTTTTATGGCGAAGGCCCTTCGCCTTAAAGGCGTTATTTCGAACTTATTGAAATAACAGCCCATCGTGGTTCAAGCGAGGTCGAACTTTTTTTTTTGTTGATGGCGAAATCCCTTAGCCTTAAAGGCATTATTTCGAACTTATCAAAATAACAGCCCGTCGTGGTTCCAGCGAGGTGGAACTTTTCTTCTTTTTTTTTATGGTGAAGGACCTTAGCCGTAAAGGCATTATTTCGAACTTATCGAAATAACAGCCCGTCGTGGTTCGAGCGATGTCGAACTTTTCTTCTTTTTTTTATGGCGAAGGCTTTTAGCCTTAAAGGCGTTATTTCGAACTTATCAAAATAATAGCCCTTCGTGGTTCGAGCAAGGTCGAACCTTTCTTTTTTTTTGATATCAGGTACTTTTCGCAGTAGTCCTAGTTTGGTCAGCGTTGTTCGCATTAGATGGATCGGTGTTGTGGGCACGAGGTGTCAGTATTTTGCTCAGGCTTGCATTGCGCACATGTTAGTCTCCCATCTGACATTGGTCGTTTGGCTTAGATATACCATCGGCCGGGAGGGTTTTGGCCGTGCCAGAATAGTCTTTGGCTCCTCGATCTAGATATCCCTTTGTACGTTAGCTTGCGTGGGTTTTGGTGTACCTGTTTTGACGAAGTTCGGGAGGTAAGGATAAGATGTTCCCTGCTTTTGTCCGGCGATTTTGGGGGGAGGACGGAAGTTGGATTGTAGCAATTTTTACCTTATTCTGGATATTCAGAGCCGATAAGGCGGGGGAGTTCTAGACCTTGTGAATCCGTTTTGTTTCCCCTCCCTCAACGCGCTGTTTCCATGTCTCGCGTGAATTGAGTTCTCTTCCCGTGTTCTTTTGCTTCACTAGGAAATCCCCACGGACGGCACCAAATTATTTGACTCAAAAAATATCGGACCTTTTTGGACAAATCAATTAAAGATGAAGGGGTAAATCGTAGCCAAACCATTATTCAAATTGTTTGGAATGCCATCCTTAGACTTTCTCTTTCTTCCTTCTCTTGGAGAGTATTTTTTCTGCCCCCTCTCTGTGGAATTTCTCTAGGCTTATATATATAATTGAGACCATTTCGCCCCTACTATGTCTTGGTGTGTCTGGGTCGGTGGAGCTTTTTGTCGTGGTTGGGCATCGTTGTTTTCAATGTATTGGCTGTCTTGGAAGAGGAATGGGGTTGACTCTTTTAGCTCCTACTATACGGTTGCAAAAAACAGGGTCATAGCCAGCCTGGTCGAGGTAGTTAGATTTTGACAAATACAAGTAATATTTAAAAATACTATTGTAATCTAAGGATTAAAGCTAAATTATTCTAAGGAAATATTGCTAAGTTGTATTAACTATGGAGAAAGGCACTAGGGTCATGACACTACCTAGGTGGCTAGCTAACTGGTAGAAGTTACTAAGGGGAGATTGATATATTTGGGGCTCATGCTATAACCGTTGCACAATTGTACTCATACACCTCTCGGTAGAGAGAACGATTTTGCCCAATTGACTCTCTCAAGACCAATTGGGTAGGCCAATTTGACCAAGCAACTAGGGTTCAAGTAGGGTAATTACTCTCTCGAGGTTTAACCCGTTAATTGGGACTACCATTCTCATGGGTTCATCCCAATTCCTTGTTGGGTCAACTTTAGGGTCATAGACTCTCTTTCTCAAGAAGAGTTAGACCCGCTAAGCTTTGAATTCATGTTTGCAACCACAAATTCTAGATTGAAACACAAAATTAACCCAAATAACAAACACCCAATCTCAATCACACCCTAGAATGAAACACACATTAACTACCCACACTAGGGTTGAGCCACAACCCTAGCTAATGGGTTTAGCTAGACATAATTAGAGAAGAAACAGAAGAAATAGATGATGAAAATAACATAATGATTGATTACTAATTAGAAATTATGATATTTAAGAGAAAAATTGCCAAACTAGGCTACAAAATACATCTCACGAGCGCAGCTCTTGTTCAGAACATAAAATTTAACCTAAAAATGGTAAAATATCCTATTTATACCAGGCTAGAAAAACTGGAAAAAAATACCCCTGCGGGGTCAGCGCGGACCGCGCAAAAAGGTAACACGGCCGCGTTGGCTCTTGGACTCTTGAACTCTGCTCTCTGAAGTTGGGACCGCGGACCGCGCAGAAATATAGCGCGGCCGCGGTGGAAAACTGGCGCGGACCGCGCAGAAATGCAGCGCGGCCGCGTGGCTAGATATGGCCAAAACTCCAACTCTATGAATATCATCCACGAGGACCACGTACAAATGTGGCGCGGCCGCGTGGGACTTTGTCTCACACTTGTGGGTCTCTGAACCTTCTGGCGCGGACCGCGTAGAAATGGAGCGCGGCCGCGCGGATTGCCCCTTGATTTAACCAGTCTCTGAATCTCCTAGCACGGCTGCGTGGCATATTAGTGCGGTCCGCGCTAGGTCTTCCTATCCCTCACTTTACTTGGTCTTTGACACTTGGCAGGTTTCACTCCGTTTTGAGCCAATCTTTGACATTTGTCATCTCGTCGCTCAAACCTGCAATCAAGCGCAACTTGTAAGCATTTTAGGACTATTTTTTGGCAATTTGTAACCAAAGAAATAGCAAGTAGGGGTATAATCATGTTAAAATCCTAACTTATCAAGAACCAATCGTTGTTTCTTCAAAAATTTCTTCTACATACGGACCGAGCATATCATGGCGGACCCGACGGGCTTCCCCGAAAGATGGAATTTTGCTCGTTAATTTGCGTTCTTGATTAATAGCACGTTCGCTAATTCTCTGCGGATACTAACCTGTTTCATTATTTTGTAGCTGAGAAATTACCCCCGCCGCCTGTTGAGGGGATTTGTGAATGGGTGGAGTCCATTCTTCCCCACACAATGGGGGTCCGTACCTGGTCGACTTTTCATGAGAGGTTTGGACATAGGCCTCTCACAGGTGAGATGACGTCCTTATTTATTGTTTCATATTCTTCAATCATTTTTTGTGTCGCCTCTTATACAGTGTCCATTGTTATTAGGGAGGGTACGGAGAGGCAGGGCTCCTCAACTAGCCTTTTGCTAGTCGTGTATCCGCTCGTCTCGTCGCAATGCCCGCTACACGTCTTTCGTCGAGGGCTGCTTCGGTTGAATCTGCAGCCTTGGTTACTCCAGCAAGGGCCGCCTCTCAATCCGAGGTCCCGTTGAGTTCCATACACCCCAAGAACAAGTCACCATTGACGGGGAATGAAAAAGGGCCATCGAAGAGACGGAGGGTAGAATTTGAGATGGCACCTCTAACACTGATTAACTTGGATGACTCTCCTCCGACCGGGTCCAGGGGAAGGCATTGTTGCAGCGTCCCCCGTGGAGGCAGAGCAAACTATTGAGGTTGACACCGGTGGTCGAAGCTTGGAAACTCCGACTGCCGTAACTGTTCAGCTAGAAGTCCCCGTCATTACTGATGATCAATGCCCTGTCAGAGCAGAGAACCAGACCTCGGGTGCCATTATTATTACCTCATATGTGCCCTCTTCGACCGCAGCGGGTCGCGTTCCTCCCTCGGCAGCAGAAAGAGGAAAAGGCGTGATGATTGATGAGTATGAATCTAAGTTAGACCTGGATCCTGATGTTGTCAGGATGTTCGAGGAAGGCCTTATTCATTCGGTGGTTCACGCGGGGGGATCAGCTTGTGTTCTCCGGATCCCTTCCGATGTTAACCTTATGGCGCATGGGGATAACTTGGTGCTGTAATTTAATTTGCTGTGTTCGGAAGCTGAGAATGAGTCCTTGTGGAATATCCCTGATGTCGAGTTAAGGGACGAGGTGGTCATCATGTTCTTGAGGGTATGATATATTTGGATCTTGTTCTAAGCTTTCTCCGATCCAATGTATTGGTTTAACCATCTTTCCGTTTTTTAGACGTATATGGTAGAGGTGGAAAGCATTCATAGGGCTAATATTCGGTCGAGGATTTTCAGATGCTAGAGAAATATCATTGCTACCGTAACAGATATCGCGAGTTGCACGAGCGACTGAGGACGGATCCCCGCAATCGGACCTTGGGCGAGGATTTGGAGAAAAAGGATTAGGAATTGTAGCAGACGATCCGTAGCAAGAGCGAGCTCGAGGAACAGCTTCGTATCAAGGATGAGGAGCTCGCATTGGGTAAAGGGGTTGCTGTAGAGTGTGAGTATTTGCAGGGCAAATTGAGATCAATGCAGTTAGAGATGAACCAGAACTCGGCCCGGGTCGAGGCGATGAGTGCAGAGTGGAGAGGGAAGCTGACTGGGATGGAGAATAAGGTTGCTAGCCTAGAGAATATTGAGGAGGCCTGGTATGAAGCTTTGTCAAGAGCGGCAGCCCTAGAGGATACCATCTGCGCGCTCCAGTCTGAGAAAGAATCGAAAAGGGCGACAACTACTCTTATGGAGGCGAGGCTCGAGGAACGGATCAGCACGATCGATTAAGAGGCTTCGGTTTTGGGAGATCGAATTATGGCCTTGGAGGCGAAGAATGGGCGATTAAAGCCTCAGATCGAATCGTCTTCTGCCCCGTTCCCCGCCAAATGCATAAACTTGGAGTTTATGCCGAAGCTCAGCGGGACATATATAAGAGTATGTTGGAAACAGGCGCCGTGTCTGAGGCCGCCTATGAAGAAACTCAAGCAAAAGCTTAGGAGGCTCGCATCAATTGTGGATACGACGCGGAGACACCTGAAGCTAATGGGGGCGCGGATGGCGATGATGAAGGACCTGGTGGAGATGGTGATGATGACGGTGGTAGTGACGCCAAATAAAAAAAATTACTTGTACTTCGTTTTTATTTTCGTTTCATTTGTTGAATGGTGTCTGTTCGTTCCGTTTTCTCTTCTTTTTTTTATTTGTTGGCCTGGGCCATGTGTAAGCGGCAGTAGCCCATACTTATGACTTTGTATAAATAGAGAGTTTTTCTCTTCGTTGTTTGCCTTGTATTTCAATTTTTGTTCCAACTACTTGTGGCCTTGGCGCGACGTGGGGGCCTCGCCTGATGAGTCTCGGTTTTTCATTTTCCTCTGATAGCGAAGGCCCTTGGACTTAAGGGCGTTATTCCAAACCTATCGAGATAACAGCCCGTCGTGGTCCGAGCAAGGTCGAACATTTCTTCTCTTTGATGGCGAAGGCCCTTAGCCTTAAGGCGTTACTTTGCACTTATCGAAATAACAGCCCATCGTGGTTCGAGCAAGGTCGAACTTTTCTTCTTTTTTTTGATGGCGAAGGCCCTTAGCCTTAAAGGCGTTATTTCGAACATATCGAAATAATAGCCCATCGTGGTTCGAGCGAGGTTGAACCATTAGTCTTTTTTTTTATGGTGAAGGCCCTTAGCCTTAAAGGCGTTATTTCGAACTTATCGAAATAACAGCATGTCGTGGTTCGAGCGAGGTCGAACTTTTCTTCTTTTTTTGATGGCGAAGGCCCTTAGCCTTAAAGGTGTTATTTCGAACTTATCGAAATAACAGCCCAACATGGTTCGAGCGAGGTCGAACATTTTTTCTTTTTTTAATGGTGAAGGCCCTTAGCCTTAAAGACGTTATTTAAAACTTATCGAAATAACAGCCCATCGTGGTTCGAGTGAGGTCGACCTTTTCTTCTTTTTTTTTGATAGCGAAGGCCCTTAGCCTTAAAGGCGTTATTTCGAACTTATCGAAATAACAGTCCGTCTTGGTTCAAGAGAGGTTGAACGTTTCTTTTTTTTTTTTATGGCGAAGGCCCTTAGCCTTAAAGGCATTATTTCGAACTTATCGAAATAACAGCCCATCGTGGTTTGAGCGAGGTCGAACTTTTCTTCTTTTTCTTTTGATAGCAAAGGCCCTTAGCCTTAAAGGCGTTATTTCGAACTTATCGAAATAACAACCCGTCGTGGTTCGAGCGAGGTCGAACTTTTCTTATTTTTTTGATGGCGAAGGCCCTTAGCCTTAAAGGCGTTTTTTCGAACTTATCAAAATAACAGCTCGTCGTGGTTCGAGCGAGGTCAAACTTTTCTTTTTTTTTTATGGCGAAGTCCCTTAGCCATAAAGGCATTATTTCGAACTTATCGAAATAACAGCCCATCGTGGTTCGAGCAAGGTCGAACTTTTCTTATTTTTTTGATGGCGAAGGCCCTTAGCCTTAAAGGCATTATTTCGAACTTATCAAAAAAACAACCTGTCGTGGTTCGAGCAAGGTCAATCATTTCTTCTTCTTTTTATGGCGAAGGCCCTTAGCCTTAAAGGCGTTATTTTGAACTTATCGAAATAACAGCCCATCGTGGTTCGAGCGAGGTCGAACCTTTCGTCTTTTTTTTTTATGGCGAAGGCCCTTAGCCTTAAAGGCATTTTTCGAACTTATCAAAATAACAGCCCATCGTGGTTCGAGCGAGGTCGAACATTTCGTCTTTTTTTTTATGGCGAAGGCCTTTCGGCTTAAAGGCGTTATTTCGAACGTATTGAAATAACAGCCCGTCGTGGTTCGAGCGAGGTCAAACTTTTCTTCTTTTTTTGATGGCGAAATCCCTTAGCCTTAAAGGCGTTATTTCGAACTTATCGAAATAACAGCCCATCGTAGTTCGAGCGAGGTCGAACCTTTCGTCTTTTTTTTATGGCGAAGGCCGTTAGTCTTAAAGGCATTTTTTCAAACTTATCGAAATAACAGCCCGTCGTGGTTCAAGCGAGGTCGAACCTTTCGTCTTTTTTTTTTATGGCGAAGGCCCTTAGCCTTAAAGGCGTTATTTCGAACTTATTGAAATAACAGCCCGTCGTGGTTCGAGCGAGGTCAAACTTTGCTTCTTTTTTTGATGGCGAAAGCCCTTAGCTTTAAAGGCGTTATTTCGAACTTATCGAAATAACAGCCCATCGTGGTTCGAGCGAGGTCGAACTTTTCTTATTTTGTTTATGGTGAAGGCCCTTAGCCTTAAAGGTATTATTTCGAACTTATCGAAATAACAGCCCGTCGTGGTTCGAGCAAGGTCGAACATTTTTTCTTTTTTTGATGGCGGAGGCCCTTAGCCTTAAAGGCGTTATTTTGAACTTATCGAAATAACAGCCCATCGTGGTTCGAACGAGGTCGAACCTTTCGTCTTTTTGTTTATGGCAAAGGCCCTTAGCCTTAAAGGCATTTTTCGAACTTATCGAAATAACAACCCGTCGTGGTTCGAGCGAGGTCGAAACTTTCATCTTTTTTTTTGTATGGCGAAGGCCCTTAGCCTTAAAGGCATTATTTCGAACGTATTGAAATAACAACCCATAGTGGTTCGAGCGAGGTCGAACTTTTCTTCTTTTTTTGATGGCGAAAGCCCTTAGCCTTAAAGGCGTTATTTCGAACTTATCGAAATAACAGCCCGTCGTGGTTCGAGCGAGGTCAAACTTTTTTTTTATGGCGAAGGCCCTTAGCCATAATGGCGTTATTTCTAACTTATCGAAATAAGAACCTGTCGTGGTTCGAGCGATGTCGAACCTTTCTTATTTTTTAAAATCGGGTACTTTTCGCGGTAGTCCTCGTTTGGTCAGCATTGTTCACATTAGATGGTTCGGCGCTGTGGGCACGAGGTGTCAGTATTTTGCTCAGGCTTGCATTGCGCGTGTGTTAGTCTCCCATCTGACATTGGTCTTTCGGCGTAGATATACTGTCGGCCGGGAGGGTTTTGGTCGTGCCGGAATAGTCTTTGGCTCCTCGATCTAGATATCCCTGTGTACGTTAGCTTGCGTGGGTTTTGGTGTACCATTTTTGATGAAGTTCAGGAGGTAAGAATGAAATGTTCGTTGCTTCTGTCCGACGGTTTTGGGGGGAGGACGGAAGTTGGATTGTAGCATTTTTTTGCCTTATTCAGGATATTCGGAGCTGATAAGGCGGGGGAGCTCCGGACCTTGTGAATCCGTTTTGTTTCCCCTCCCTCAACGTGTTGTTTCCATGTCTTGCGTGAGTTGAGTTCTCTTCCCGTGTTCTTTTGCTTCACTAGAAAATCCCCATAGACGGCACCAAATTATTTGACTCAAAAAATATCGGACCTTTTTGGACAAATCAATTAAAGATGAAGGGGTAAATCGGAGCCAAACCATTATTCAAATTTTTTGGAATGCCATCCTTAAACTTTCTCTTTCTTCCTTCTCTTGGAGAATATTTTTTCTGCCCCCTCTCTGTGGAATTTCTCTAGGCTTATATATATAATTGAAACCATTTCACCCCTACTATGTCTTGGCGTGTTTGGGTCAATGGAGCTTTTTGTCATAGCTGGGCATCGTTGTTTTCAATGTGTTGGCTGTCTTGGAAGAGGAATGGGGTTGACTCTTTTAGCTCCTACTATACGGTTGCAAAAAACAGGGTCATAGCCAGCCTGGTCGAGGTAGTTAGATTTTGACAAATACAAGTAATACATAAACTATAGAGGAATAGAAGTATTAATTCTCGTCAAGCATCAATTATAATTGCATTAACTACTACAATGTATTGAGATAGCATAAAGTTCAATTTAAATCTTATACCATAAATCCGAAATTGATTCTCTCCTATCCTACTCTGACCAACCCCTATATTTACAAAATGTAACGCTAAAAAAGGAACACGAAAACAAAAATTAATGATGCGTCATTTAAGCTACTAGTTCTGACTTATGTCCATAGTTGAAAGGACCACAGAAGTCCCTATTGTTTAGGAGAAGGAAACAGAATTATATAAGGTACACTATTCTTTACTTGGGTATCTAAAGTACAATTGTATGACTAAACTAAACTAATTGGACCGGCCTAGGTACTTTAGATCGAGTGGAAATGGACTTTGAAGTCAGCCTGTTTAGAGTTTTTCCTAAGCATACCTTTAGGGGTCGTTTGGTACGAGGCATAAATAGATATACTGATATAGTATTGATATAAAAATTTAATATCACCTTAATACTTTATTTAGTTAGTAAATCTGGTATAAGTTATCTCAGAATTAAAATTAGTATAGGGTAACTTATACCTTGTAGGGGGTGGAGTAATTAGTGTCGGATAACTTATATTTTCTTCCTATAAATTATGCAACTGTCATTTTAATACAACTATTCTTAGGATACGCGCTTTGCGTGTGTATCCAAATCAACGAATAAATTACTTTAAAAAATTATATAAATATTATTAAATAGTGTGTTGACTTATATTTTAAATCAAACTTAATGCAAACACTTATCACATAAAATTCTAAAATAAATATTTATGAAAAATATAATTAAATCACACATACACTTAACCCCGATTCTGATCAACTCATAGCTATTTTCTTCGCATCTCACAAGAATACCATAATCAATTCGAGTACCAACATATATAGTTTATTCCTTATTTTAAAGCTCTAATATTAAAACATAATTCCTACATAATAGGAAGAACTGGATAAATTGTCATGAGTTTGTGAATGATAAAATATAAAATCATAGTATCCACATTATATAACTTAAAGACTAAACCCCAATTTAATACATTTGATATAATTCAAGAAAAATCTGGGGTTATTTAATCTTTCTATCTCAGTGAAGATATGTAATATAATGACACATTATATTAAGGAGAAACTTTACTATAATAGTCATGATTATAAAAAAAAAAAACATAAATCTGGATTCTCAAATAAGATCAAATTAAGAAGGTAAAGTAGTAATGCAGAACTTACAAACAAAACTAAGTCACAATTTTAATTAGTTTATAATCCTTACTATTTCGATCGTTCGATCGTTTCCTCTTTGTTGTTTCAATTTTTTCTCTTTGAAATAATTATGTTACATTGTTCAATAATTAAAAAAAATTATATGAGGTAAAATTTTAATTGATTTTGAAGTTCTAAATATTAGAATCCAAATAAGGAAAGATTTAAGAAGCAAAATTTTAAGTAATTTTAAAATCCTAAATATTAGAAAAAATAATCTAAATGAATATTTTGTCTAATGTGAAATCTAATTTTAAAGGATAAAAAGGGCGAATGATATTTCGTTAAGGGTATTCGTATTTTTTAATATAGATATAGAATAGATAATCTCATTACAAGTTTAGCAAGTATCCAAGTATAATTATATTTCCTAATTTATAGATTACAATGTCGCATATAGATAGGATTCATCCTATTATCCCCGTTAACACATTAATAATTATGTGCGTTATGATGCAAGAGAAATATTTTTTCAAAAATATTTTTCCGTATTTGATTGAAGAATGAAAAATATTTTTTTAGAAAAACGTGAGGTCTGAAGTTAAGCTTTGGTAGAGCCTAACTTCAAACCCAAAGGTCTTCATTTAAATTTTGAATTTTAAAACTTCATACATTCGGGTTTGAAGTTGAGATCTACCCAAAGCCTAACTTCTTACTCGAAGGTCTGAGGAAGAAGAAGCAGCAACATGTTCAAGGTGAAGTTTGCTAGAATTGACTAAATTTTAAATAATTTTAACTGTCGTTTTTACCGGGGGCGGATGTAGTTATGCGCTCAATTGAATCCGTAATTTTCGATGCGGAGTAAAAATTTTTATATAAAAATTTATTAAAATTACAAAAATAATATATTTGAACACATAACCTTAAAAATATAATGGGTTCAATATTAAAAATTTTAAAAGTTAAACCCATAAAATTTAATTCTTGAATCCGCCTCTTATTTATACCATTTGGACAATACATGAATTGAAGTAGAAAAAGAGCACTTTAAATTGAAGTTTGAATTCAGCATATGGGATAGTGTCTCGAGAAAAGTTGTTAGTACTAAAAATTAACAAAATATCTAAATGTTAATTAAAACAATATTATAAAATAAAGTATTGTGATAGCTATGAATGGAAATGACCTCCGCTCGAAACTCAAAGAAAGTCCTTTTTCCCTTTTTGGTGGAAAATTTGTTCTTGAATATATTTTCTTGCAACTAAATGCCAAAATATACTTTATTTTCTCAAAAGAGAATTGTTTTCCGCCAGACGTAAATAATCAAAGTTGGAGTCAGAATTTAAAACTTTTAGTTTCTGAATTTGACACAGAATTTATAGATGTCTTAATTACTAGAATTATAATTAAATATTTATACTTATTTAATAAATTTTCTAATATGAATATAATATTTAAGTAAAAGTGACTTGGTTTGACCCAACCCCTACACAATAGGCCGGCTTCGCCTCTATCTTTATTACTCCCTCCGGTTCACAATAAGTGTCCAATTTACTTTTTGATTTTGGTCTAAAATAAGTGTCTAGTTAGGTAATCAAGAAAAAATTCAATTTGTTTTTACTCTTTTACCCTTATGTGCATATCCCTAAAAAAATTCTCTCTCATCACATTAACTTACTAAATAAGAGTAGGTTAGTCATACTAGGTAATTTTATATAGGATTTAGTATTTTCTTAATGGGCGTGCTAAAAGTAAATTAGACACTTATTGTGGACCGGAGGAAATATTTGCGAACCATTGGCTTTATAATTTGAAAATAAGTTTTATCAAATATGTAACGGTAGGAACTTGCCGTGCTTCACATATTCGAAACTTGAAAGTGACATAATATGTTGATGTACGATCAATAATTTAGACTATATTTAAAAGCTAGGGACCCGTTGATTCAAGAAAAGTTTTAAAACGTTTTTCTAGAAATTCAAAATTAAAGTCGCTTGGTTGGAAAGACGTAGCAATTTTGAGTAATTGTTTGCTTAGTCAATAATCTTTGTACTAATATTTAATTTAATAAGGTTCTAAAGTTCTAAAGTCAAACATATTTATAACAGTCTTGTTTGTTTAAATATTTTTTGGCTGGTATAGTTAAGCATTATTATAGAGACACAAATTATAACGTAATGTAAAAATTAGTTCCGAGAAAAACCTAATTTTTATAGTGAAAGACTATTATACAGAGATGTTGTTATAAAAATATTTGACCGTATTATAAAAAGCAATCCATATTTTGAGCCGGAAAAGATGAATTTATTAGTCGTAAAAAGCTTCATTAGTACTTAGAATTCCGAGACAAAAAAATTAGGACTTATTCGTATCTATTCCCTGAAAAAAGGATTCGAATAACATTTTTATTCCAAAGTTTTGATTCCCCCTTTTACTACTTCTGCATTTTATTTTCGTGGAGCTCTTTGCTTGATCTAGTACTAGGATTTTGAAGTTTGTACTTAGGTAAAAGGACAACAATTATTCCTTTTTTATCTTTGGTCCCCCATTATTCCATATCATGTTGTGGTTGAGCTATTGTTTTTTTCCTCTGTCTAATTAATTGGATTTTGGGTAGGATGGGTTATACGCAGATCTTACTTGACGAAAAGACCCAAATGGTCCCTTATGTATAAGCCCAGTCCAAGTTATTCCTTTATATGTTAACCTGGACATCAATCGTTCTTTAAGTTTGCGGAAGTTGGACACCTTTTGCTAGCGTTTGGCTATAAATTCTCAAATTTATTTTGAAAAATCTGATTTGAGTGAAGTTTGATTTGAAGACGAAAATGTGTTAGGACATACTTTTCAAAATATATTTTCACTTTTTTTTGTTGCAAAAATATGAAACATGACTTATACCCACAAGTTCTAAAAACTATCACAAATACCCAACAGTACCTTCATCAATAACATTAATTATATTATCGCAAACCATAGTTCTGAATATAAATAAATTTGGTACAAAATTATCATTTTTATAATGAACTACATAATTCACTATCAGATGACCGAGAAGACGAAGCAACATTGTCACAAAATAATATATAGTTGACTCTTTTATAAAAATACAAAAGTTTGAAGCAATTTTTTAAAAATGTAATAGTAATATTTTGGGCAATACTAATTCTTGAGCTGGTTTTGGGTTTTAGGAATTTACCAAAATATAAATAAAATTTATGAATAAATATGTATTTGCCAAAAAAATTTAAATATATTTTAGCAAAATCTACTACCAAACGGATCCTTAGTTTAAGGCTCACTAAAATACTTTTTTTAAAGGAAAAGGGGTAGGCAGTGAGGACAACTCTACTTCTTAACGGAAATTATTAGGCCCAGTAAAAATGTTTCTTTTCTCTTTTCCTTGGAAATGCCCAATGAAAACTTCACTCCCAAACTTTTTTACTGGGAAGGGGATCAGAGATGTTGCATGTGAGAGAGAAACTCCATGGATGAAGTGACTGGTTTTTTGGCTTATTTCTTTTCAAATTGCTTTAGATCCATTTTATTGGCCAATTTTTTTCTTCTCAAATACAAAAATATTTTTCTAGTTCATTATAATTATTTATCCTTAGGAATGAACAACTCAGCTTTGGGCATAATTTTAAAAAGGAAAAATGACATTGTGTAGCCGCTCTCAAAATAATAGCTATATATATATATATATATATATATATATATATATATATATATATATATATATATATATATATATTCTGTATGATATATACAAAAATTATATAAATTTATACTACTAAATATAAATAGTTTCTGTCGCGGGCTAAAAGTGAAAAAATATCCTATTAAAAATTTCTTATCTTTTTCTATAGCGATAGAATTTAATTAATTTAACCCCTATGATTTTGCTGCTGGACGATAGAAAAGGTAGAGAAAAAAGGAAATTCTTCACAGAGTGGGGAGGAAAGAATGGAGGGAGGCTGAAATCGCAAAAGAAAAAAACAGATTAAAAGTAGCGAAAAAAAAAGAAAAAGAAAAGATTTTACTTAATGGTGGAAAAGGCGATAGTGAAGGTTGGGTGGTGTGACTATCTCATCTTGCTGTTAATATATTACTATGTTACAAGTGGAACGTTACCGTTAAATAAAAAGATTTTAGTGAGCCTTAGACCAAAGGTGTCCAACTTCAGAAAACTTAAAGGACGATTGATGTCCGGGATAATATATAAAGGACTAACTTAAACCCGATCTTATACATAAGGGACCATTTGGGTCTTTTCCTCGACCTTACTTCTATCTTATGTAAGGTAGATAGGTTATTTCCGATAGACTATCGACTCAAGAAAAATACAAAAGGAGAGAAAGGAAAACCTCCTACTCAAGTCATCACGAACAGTTCAAGATGCGATATTGATCAATTTGCAACTACAAGTGCAAATTACCCGGGAATTTTACCTAAGAATTTTTTTCGCAGATATTTTCTTGGGATTTTCATGCAAAAATATGAAATTTCTAAATTTTAAAATATTTTACATGCGAAAAGTTTTTCCCCCGGAAAAATTCATAGCTAAGTTTCATGCCTTTTTGCGAAAATTATACTTGGGGAATTATTTGAAAATAAATCTGCAAGTACCGGTTTCATAGATAAATTCGCAAGTAATGAACAAAAATAAATTCTTGTCAATTCGCAAGAAAATCCCTAGGTAAATTTATCTATTGATTTAGCTAGGCATACTTACTTGGATATTTATCTGGGGATATACTTACCTATGGTATTACTTGGGAATTTTATGCGAGTTTAGCTAGGGATTTATTTCTTAAGCTTTACTTGGTTCCTTTTTACCTGGAGAATTACTTGGGGAATTTACTATTGCGCATTTACCTGAGAACTCTTTTTTTGTTTTTGGAGGATTTACCTAGTGATTTATGCAGGGATTTTGCTGCTACAAGTTTAGCTGAAGATTATTTATTGGGGATTAATTTAGCTGGAGATTTACCTTGAAACAATTTAAAAATATATATTTAAGAAACTAAAATTATAATTATATAGAAAAATAACACTGATATCACAAGTATATATTATTTTAAGCATTTAATTATTTTTTCAAGTCAAATAAATTATTATGCAATAATCTCACTCTAAAAAGTTGTTGAAAAGATAAAGGAGTAAAGCAACAATATTGATAGAATAATTAATAACAAATCCATATTTATTGATGGCAATGTCATGCATATTTATCATTCCTTTTTAAAGATAATTGTAGTTAGAATTTAATCTCATACAAGGATCAATGATGTAATTTATTTTGGATTGAATATTACAAAAGAATGATGTTAGTTGCTAATTGAATAACATATTAATTACCTTAAATCCAATTATTGTTGATCTAATATAAATATACTTAATTTGGTATTGTTAAATAATTTAAGTATAGCTTTTAAGTAGAAAAAAATATTCATCTACAGTTATCATTAGGGTGAAGTCTAATTGTCTCTTCGAATAGACAATATGTGTTCAAGGGAAAATACTAATATTTTTGCTGTATATCTTACTTATATGTTATCTCATTTTTACATCTATTAAAATTAATATAAAATAATTATAGGATATTATTTAAATGATAAAATTCATGAGTAACATTCCAATTTTATTTCTAAATATCCTCTTGATTAACTTCTAATATTATTATAATATCCTTTTTATTTAGTGAGAGGAAAGAGAAACTCTGTTTGCGCATGTTAGTCAAGGCTTGTCAACGTGCGCTACTGATCACGCCCAACTATGCCTTATAAAAAGGACAATGTGATCGTTGCAAATATAATCCGGTTTACAAGTCCAGAGTCGAATCCCACAGAGAACTAAGGTTTAGCTACAGCTGT